>JAVYIG010002282.1:0-129515 GCA_035222895.1 Strongylocentrotus droebachiensis
AATGAATGTACCATGAATGTTTCACTTTACCAGTATTCATCGTTCACCTATATACATGTAGGAAGTATAAACAGGGAACTAATGGGGCAAATCTTAAGACAGTACCATATGACCATGGTGTAAACTACACCAAAGTTATCAAGTTCATTGTACTAGTATTACAGATGTTAAGAAAAAGAACCTTATTGTGTTAATGTGTCATACATAACACCAATGTATCAATCTATGACAGTCTCCACTTTGATCAATCTTGCATTGTAATTTAGCAATGTCAACTACTGATTAGTGAAGAATTGATGGGTTTAAAAAGAAAAGGTAAAAGGTCACGACGAAGAAAGTGAGTTTACAAAGAGCCTCGGAAGTGTCAGCACAGCAGAGATGAAACCTAGTCACAAAGTTATCAAGTAGTATGTAAATGAGTAGAAATATTACTTCCCTAGTTTGCAAGTTTGGAGATCCAGGATGTGTGAGTATTGCATTAGAGGGAGAAAGTAAGAAGTCGGCGAGGTGAGAGTGACCCTGGACCCGAAATTTGTTGCAGTACTATCTTCAGGCAATAATTGTTTGAAAGTTACAAATCTGTCCAAAATCATACTCTTCGCCAGCCTGCTAAGGGTGTATTCATACAATTATTTTTAAGCAAGCTTAGTTTTGCCACGTAACACATATCTTATTTTAACTATGGCTGTGATTGCACAGAGTAGAATTTAACTTTTTTGAATAAATTTTCTGCGAATTTGGGGCTCCAAAGACTGTAGATGGGATTTAATCCTAATATGGGAATGTATAAAAGAGCAGAATCACAGTTAGAAGATAGCTCTACTAGGTGAACATGAAAATCAAATATCCAGGTCCATATTTTGTAAAGCTCTGCAAAAACTATTAAATACAATATTCATTATGAAGTTGCTTACTGCATGGGGCATATACTAAACTTGGAAGAAAATTAAGTAAAGAAAGGATTAAACAAAAGGTAACATATTTGTATTGTCTTGTGAAGAAAAAAAAAGATCGTTGAAAGTACCTCGTTTTCTCCGCTCTTGCTCAAAAGCACTATTCGCTTCACTTCCTGATGAGTCCAGAAGCAATGTTACCTCTCTTTTCCTTTTACCTGATGTGAAAATGGACACAAATGGAAGTTAGGCAAATAAATTACTAAAGAGGGCAATTCTTATTATTCACATTAAACTAGAAAGATACTAGAAATAAATTGTGTACAATGGAGAAATAAGCGCCAGCACGAAACACTATTACCCCAGAATCTATTGACGATTCTGTATTGTATACCTCACTTTAGAAATCCAGCCATCTGAATAGGACACTGCTAACAAAACGCATTTAGAAAGGTACGCTCAGAAAATAGTCTGTTTTAGACTTTTGCATCACTTGGTTGTCAATTTAGTGCTGAATAAAGACTCGATCAGGGTTTTTTTTAAATTTTCAAGAAGTGGATTACTGTTGTGTACAAATAATAATATACCATTCACATTAACTGATGTTATCTGTTAACAGATAGATCAAATTCAGTCACTCACTCAATAGTGTCTGTCAGTTTTAAAAATCTAGCAATTTAACAGTTTTCCTTGTATAATGTAATACTATGTCTCTGAGACCATTGACATTTCGCATACAGGAAACATGTGACATTTCAGAATCTAAGCGAAACTGCCTTTATAAAAACATCCAGAGCATAAGTATTGTGCTATTATCATTGATAATGACACATTGTAGGCCATACCTGATTTACGGAATGGTTGAGCATCCTCAAGGTCAATCAGCATCACTCTCAAGCTCTGTGAAATCATTTCTAGTGGACTGTAAACCTTTAAATATTCAATGGGTATGAGCAAAAATATGTATTTGACTTTGCATGATATATCATTTCTATAATGATATTGTACAATCAGAGAAAAGTTCTATTTTGTCAACATCAAGTTTACTCCCAAATATCATATATTTGTTATCAATTGAAAGAAAGATAACGGCTGCATTTAATTTGAGCTGAGCAGGATCTGTCAATCATGAGATATAGTCGAGTTAAATTTCAAAAAAATTAGATTTCTGCCAGAGTCTACCAGTGCTTTGTATTAAAAGTACAAGACAAGTTAATTTTTTCTGAGTTTCTCTTTCCAGAGACATAAGTATTGTGCTATTATCATCAGGCCATAACCTCTTGGGATAAGGAGATAAAGTGCTATGTGCATGTTGTAGCTAGAGGCTTTGACTGGTGGGGCTGTTCCGAGGATGGTCAGCAAGTTGCACAAGCTTCACGTGCCAAACCAACCTCCGTTGCTGCCAGAGTTGCTCTGCGGTTTATTTCTGCAGACTTTCCACGTCCTTCGAATGCATTTTCTGATGAAGAGATGTCCGTTCCTTCTTGCAAATGGAGCAGCGAAGGACCATGGCGCAGCTTAACCCATTCCTCTTTGACGAATTCTCCAGAGGAATGAGATGCCCTGTAAAAGATATCCAAAACACTTTATGGAACAGGGAAAATATTTTTGCACAATCACCAAATAATAACATAGTGCTTGTTATGACATAGCATACACAATTACTCACGGTATCAAGACTAAATTCACAAGATTTATTTAGCTCTAGTCAAGATTTCATTTTCGTTGTCTCTACAATCTAGAGTTTAAATTAAGCTACGGATGCCTTATTAGCTGCACATAGTTCTTTGTAGGCTTTTACCGAGTCACTATATATGCACATGCACAACACTACATCAGTACGAGAATAAACCCAACGGTGACCTGTACTTATATTATAGCGGCGAAGAAGAAGAATCAAGAAATTCATTATATATTCCCAAGCCCAACAATCAGGTAAGAACAAGACATGAAGCAAGGTGCAAATATTATATATTGGCAAACTTGCACTTTCACAAATGATACTTGAGAGGGTGTTATTTGGGCGCTAGTTCAGAAGCCTCTCCAAAATTTGACCCGTAACTCTGGCGTGGAGATTCCCTACTAAAACATACCAATATGAGTAAATATTCATCAAATGTCCAAATGAAGATCATGATTTAAAAGTCATTATGTTTCTGACCCGTTTCGTGTCAATTTTCTTGGTTTTTTAGAGTATTTTACAGAAAAACGTTGATATTAGTATACACTTTTTCACAGAAAACCACTGCGCTGCACAGTACAATGCACACCACTGATGGTGGGTTGCGGGCGGGCGCGCGCCTGTGTGAAGTTATCTACCGTAATGTCTCAGATCCTCATTACGGTAGATAACTTGACACAGGCGCGTGCCCGCTCGCAGCCACCATCAGTAGTATGCAGTTGTATTGTGCTGCGGTTTGCTGTGAAACCATTGACAAAGTGTATACTATTTTGGATAGGCTTCTGAACTAGCGCCGTTATTTGTAACCTAGTCTAATTAGACCACATCCTAATTTTGTTTAGATTCCGATGCCCCCACTTTGATTGGCGCTTGTTCAGAAGCCTATCAAATATTTGACCGTAACTCCGGCGGGGAGATACCCTACTAAAACATACCCAAAATAAAGTAAATATGCACCAAATATCCAAATAAAGATCATGAGTTAAAAGTCGTTATATTTATTACCTGTTTTGTGTCAATTTTCTTGACATTTTTAGAGTATTTTTCGGAAAAACATTGATATAATTATAGACTTTTTCACAGGTTTCATGGCAAACCGCTTCAAGTGCATTGCGCGCGCCTGTGTGAAGTTATCTACCGTAATGAGGTTCTGAGACATATTATGGTAGATAACTTCACACAGGCGCGCGCCTGCCCGCAACCCGGCTTGGTATGCACTTGTATTGTGCAGGGGTTTGCCGTGAAAACTGTGAAAAAGTCGAGCTAATATCAAATTTTTTTCAAAAATACTCCAAAAAAAACAAGAAAAATGACACGAAACAGGTGAGAAACATAATGACTTTTAAATCATGATCTTTATTTGGACATTTGATGAATAATTACTTCATTTCTGGTATGTTACGGGTCAAATTTTGGATAGACTTCTGAACAAGTGCCCTTCGCTAGGCAAATTCATGCAAAAAAATATATTCAAAAAATTGACTTGAAAACACATCAGACAATTAGTCTGAACGAGTCAGGAGCAACCCTTACCCAAAAGGCAGGCCTGCTTATAGCCTGCATCAAGCCTGCATAGCTGCTAAAAAGCAGGCTAATTCCTTAGCAAGCACTGACCTGCAAAAACGCCGAAATAAGCAAATTAGGCAGGCTTAATTTAGCCTATACATTTTAAAAGCAGGCTTATTTAGCCTGCAAAATCATTTTAACCTGCTCAATTAGCCTGCAAAATTGCCCTGCTTTTTTAGTATGCAAATTAACCTGCTTTGTTAGCCTGCAAAAACGCTGAAATATGTAAGTTATGCAGGTTAATTTTAGCATGCTAATCTAAAATGCAGGCTAACAAAAATGAAGAATTCGATTGCCATATCAGTACAAGACTTCTATTGGTATATCGACTCGGGCTAGAGGAACGAGGGATAAATTGATACATCATAATCAATATTTGGAAATGTCCACCAATAGGAATATTCTAATCTCAATTGCATTAGACTAACTCCATCACAAAGATCATTTGAAGTTAATACAAGATTGACTTTTTGAAAAGTACAGGCTCATACACCTATATAGAAAACATACATGCTATTTCTAATTGGTTAGTAAATCGTATAATCAATATATCTATTGCTAAACGTGAATATAAGTGTGATCAGACAAATAATCTATTGGTCAATAATTTCCAAAGAAAATACAATCACAAAATTGATATGTGCATTAATTGTCATAATTTGCTTAACAATTAATCATGATAAATGTATTTTTCTGTGAGGACGTGTAAAGTAATAATGAATATTCATGAGATACGTATTGCAGGTTAATTTTAGCATGCTAATCGAAAAGGCAGGCTAACATAAATGAAGGTTTCTATTGGTTTCTATTGGGTTCAATTAGTCCTTATTGGTTTATATTGGTCCTATTGTTCCTATTGGTAGATCTATTGGTCTTATTGGTTTCATTGGACCAATTGGCCCATTTGACTCTAATCGTGATTTCAATTGGTTTCAATTGGACCAATTGGCCCCATTTGACTCTAATCGTGATTTCAATTGGTTTCAATTGGACCAATTGGCCCCATTTGACTCTAATCGTGATTTAAATTGGTTTCAATTGGACCAATTGGCCCACCATTAGACTTAAATGGGACTTCAATTGGACCAATCAGCCCCATAGACTGTAAGGTTTTCAATTGGTTTCAAATTTATCTTAATATAAGTTACAATTTAATCCAATTACGATATTTAATAAACACAAGACTATATCAATGTTATATGACCTAAAAGCATTGCTCTCCTCTTTAGGCTCCATCATATTTCTTCCTTTATTTAACTTAGTCTTATGTATTATTCTGTTCGTTTGTATAAATGCATCCCCCCAAAAAAATGATTTAAAAAAATGTAACATGCCAAATGTAAATGAAATAAACATGTGAAATATGAAAATAAACTGAAATTGAATTGGACCAATTGAAGTCCAAAATAGGGCCAATTGGTCCAATTGAAACCAATTGAGTTCCCATTAAAGTATAATGGGGCCTAGGCCAATTGTCCCAATAGGGCCAATCTGGACCAATTGAAACCAACTGAAGTCCTATTAAAGTCCCATTGAGACCAATTAAAACCAACTGAAAAAATAAAAATAAAATTGGTTTCAATTGGATTTTTGTCTTGGGATGCCTCCCGAAGCGCTCGAAACCTCGCTTGCTCGACTTTCTATGAACCTATTTTGTTTAAACTCTCGAATCACCCCTGATATATAACATTAAACGTGCATGTGAAAAATAACCTGCAGGCTACATGTAAAAAGCAATAACAGGTTAAATTTGTGTTCTAAACCTGCTCAGAGGACATTCTTCAGATTGCAGTTTAACAAAATATGATAGAAATTTACATGCTAAAGATTAAACTGCATCTCATCTGGCATGCTAAAGATTTAACCTGCTAAAACTGTATTTTGCAAAACGCATGCTAATTTTAAACTGCAGGCTGAGATTTAGCCTGCTTAAACTGTAAGACTGTGTTTTGCAAAATGCATGCGAATAACAGGCTAAAATTTAACCTGCTAAAACATGTAAGATTGATTTTGCAAAATGCAGGGTAAAATTTAGCCTGCTAAAACATGTAAGACTGATTTTGCAAAATACAGGCTAAAATTAACATGCAATAGAATAATTAGCATGCAGGGGCGTACGCAGGGGGGGGGGGGTTGGGGGTTCAAACCCCCCCCCCCTTTGGTATTTTAATGTATGTAAACCCCCCTAAACTAACCTTAAAACCCCCCCCCCCCCTTTTGCTTTTTTTTTTTTTTTTTTTATTATAAAAAAAAAAAAAAAAAAAAAAATTGTACCCACGGCTAACCTAAATAAGGTGACCTTACCCCCCCCCCCCAAATTTTGAAATTTTGAGACCAAAAAAAAAAAAAAGTGTCCGCTTACCCCCCCCCCCCCCCCCCCCCCACTGAGCGACTTTTCGGCCGGCTGAGTCAAATGTCCGCTTACCCTCCCGAGGTGGGAAGGCAGCGGCCTAGCTTTTTGCCCAAACAACGCTGGCAAAATGAAAATAACTACGATCGAGAACATCGTCGGTTTCTTAACTTTTCAGTGAGATAATTCTGAATTCTAATTGAGACTATATAATAAATTAAATCAACAAAGAAACCTCGGTAGAACTCTTATAACTATACAAAAGCTTGTTTATTTCTTCATTTGACATTTTGTTTTCGACCATTTTTTCGTGCGCGAGTCAATGCAAACTATGTATTACCAAACTTTCAACACGCAAGGAACGGGGAACACTCGCGGACCTCGTATCAAATTCGTTGCAAAAAAAAAAATCAAGGGTGATTTTGAAGCAGTGAAGAATATTGGCGCTGCAATGGGCAGAAATATACTTGAAAGAAACTGAAAAAATCATACCTGAATTTTCAGAAAATCGTATTTGTATTAGACCTAGACTAGTCATGCCTCGATCTCTTAACTTAAAAGTAAGCACCTGCTGGAATTTTCATCGCCGACTGGTGCCGTAGATTTCCGACATCGCTGACGGATACTCCGTACTGACAAGAGCATCTGCTACGGACGTTTTCGGCAGCGCAGAACTTACCGGGGAATCCACGGTAGGTTTCAATGATTATTATCGAGTCATTTTGATTTTATTTTGAAAAGTGATACCCCTGGCCGCAAACCGGGCTATGCCGCAAACCGGACTCTACTCTAGTGTACCTAGATGTAGATGTGACTTGTTTATAACTCAGATTTTATGAAGATTTGTAAGGAAAAAATGTCAATTTTTTCCGTCTGGTGGTCATTTCTAGGCTAATATTTAAAAAGTTACTTCAGTAATGGTCCCGATGTTTCTCTTATCATACTCGCATGTTATTTCTACATAGATTAAAGTAAACATAGGATGGTTAAGGGTAAGACCGGATAACATTATAAAAAAGATGTATCCTTCCACCCTCCCATATCCAAGTTTTGGGCTGATTATTGCCGACCCACCGCAGCAAGGCCATTCAGAATTCCGTACGGGCGCAAAGCGCCCTCTAGTGCCCCATGAATGTGCCTACCTTCGCTTCGATTCATCATAAATGATTTGATTCGGCTTTTTGAGCCATACACCCCTTGAGCTTGCAGTACAATCTCAAACTTACAGTTTGCAAACTAAAAATATTCTTTGATTGTAAGTACATACCTCCCAGACACACGTGAGCCTTTTGCAAAGCATGCAGCTGCAAGTTGTGGGCCACTAATCAGCTAATGATGTAGAAACCGACGCGGATCTGGCTGTCCACAAACACTTCTTCAGGGAAAGCTTCCTCGATCTCTAAAGCTGTTAGTTCTTTTGGCACCTCTCCAGCACTCATTTTACTCTTCTGCAATACCTGGTATTGAACTCCTTTGAACACCTTCCTCTTCCTCACATATTTTGGAGTTTTTTGAGGCATTTTCAGTGAGTTGAAACAACAGGTTGACACATCCAAACTAGAAACCAACGGCTAGCACTATTCAAATCTTGGCCACCAGAGGGCAGCATACCACATGCACAAAACTAATTGTTACCTACTTTCTGCTAATATACATTACCTGTTACAATTTGGTTTAGAATTTTATATTTAATGATTTTTATTTTTGTATAACCGATTGAGACTTATTGAGTGCAAAACACAGAGGCGGGCCCCCCCCCCCCCACCCCACTTTTTCAATCACCCAAAAAGTGCCCCTTTTTACATAGGAATAGTGCCCCTTTTACTTTGACAAGTGCCCCTATTAATTTGTAAAAATGCCCCTTCCCCTTTTCAACTCTGATATGTGCCCTTTTTATTTGGACACGTGCCCCTTCTCCTTCGACAAGTTCCCATTTTTCTTTGCAATAAGTGTCCACGCATTTTCCATTTTCATAAGTGCCCTTATTTTATATTTAATGATTTTTATTTTTTTTATAACCGATTGAGACTTATTGAGTGCAAAACACAGAGGCGGCCCCCCCCCCACCCCACTTTTTCAAGCACCCAAAAAGTGCCCCTTTTTACATAGGAATAGTGGCCCTTTTACTTTGACATGTGCCCCTATTAATTTGTAAAAGTGCCCCTTCCCCTTTTCAACTCTGATATGTGCCCTTTTTATTTGGACACGTGCCCCTTCGCCTTCGACAAGTTCCCATTTTTCTTTGCAATAAGTGTCTACGCATTTTCCATTCTCATAAGTGCCCTGTTTAATCTCTAGTAAGTGCCCCTATAGTTAGGTACGAGAAATGCCTCTTTTCACTTTTGATAAGTGCCCCCTTCACCTCTGATAATTGTCCTATTTAAATCTGAGAGGTGCCTCTTTCACTTTGAAAATTGCCCCTTTTCCTTTATAAGAAGTGCCGGCCCTTAGTTGATCACTAACCCCATTTTAACTCGGATAAGCGCACCTTATATATTCACATGTGCCCTTTTCCCTTTCTAATAAGTGTTCCTTTACCTAATGATAAGTGCCCCATTAAAAAAGAGCCCCTTCCTTTTCTCATAAGTGCCCCTTCTCTGGTAAATGGCCCTTTTAAGGTACGAGAAGTTACTCCTTTTCACTTCAGATAAGTACCCCCTTCACCTCCGATAAACGCCCCTTTAAATGTGATTGGTGCCCATTTTCTTTCAACTAATGCACATTTTCCTTTATTACAAGTGCCCCTTTTTTTATTCACATAAGTGCCCCTTCTCATATCTGGTCATTGCCCCTTTTCAGGTGCAATAAGTGCCTCTTTTCGCCTCTGATAATTTCCCTTTAAATTTAACAATGATACGTGCCCCTTTTCCTCTTTAACAAGGGACCTATCCCCCCTTTCCATAAATGCCCCTTTTCACCTCTTATAAATGCCCCTATCAAAATCTGATGGGGCCCCTTTTCCGTAAACAAGTTCCCATTTCTTATTCGCATGACTATTTTTATCCCTGGTGAGTGCCTCTTTTTGAGGGTGTAAGAAGTGCCCCATTTCACCTCTGATAATTACTCTTTGTACTGTGGCACATGCTCCTTTTCTTTCCTGATAAGTGTCCCCTTTTCCTTTCATCATTAAACGCGTCCTAGCTAATTTCAAGCGACTAAGAGCAATTTCCTCCAAAGCTCGCTCGCACGCATCTATAGATGATATACTTATCAAAGGTCTTTTAGTCCTCGGTTACGAAAATGTGCTTTAAACCCCATTAGGATTGTTTTTTTTTCCTCTTTATAAGATGTAATTTTTCGCACTGCGACCTCACACATCTTAAACATTTTCCTCGCTCGCAAACAATTTTTTAGACAATCAAACCCAACTGCAAAGCATGATGCTTAAGAAATATCTCGTATGTCGTATAAAGTGAAACAAATATTGAAATCATCCCTGATAATTGTAATCACAATGTAGGGGTATACACCAATCTCTACAAAATTGTATATTTTCGCTTTTTAGATTTCCCTTTGTGGGTGCCCTTTTTTTACAGAAAGTGCCCTTTTTTCTTGGTGCCCCCCTCCCACTTTGGAAGTCGCTAGGCCGCCCCTGGCAAATCACCATTCATCCTATCCTTGCAAAGAAAAACTTATTATTTAGCTCTATAGACCCTTCATCAAAGATTCATCATAGGGAAATAATTTTCATCATAGACCTATACAGAACACCATTCATCGTAGAGTTACCGTAGAAAAATATTCCTTATCATAGAGCTACCATAAAATATCGTACATCATATAGGCGTACCACAGGATCATCATTCATCCGATAAATATACCATAGAACACATACCATCATTAATATATGCCATAAAGTCATCATCCACCATAGAGCTACCGTTAAAATATCCTCCACCATAGGGATACCATTCAACAGAAATACCATAGAAATACATTCTACCATATAACATACCGTAGAAATACTAACACCATACAGCCACCATAGAGCTACCATAGATCTACCATTCACTTTAGAGCCACCATAGAGTCACTAACCACCATTAATATATCATAAAGTCATCATCCACCATAGAGCTACCGTTAAAATATCCTCCACCATAGGGATACCATTTAACAGAAATACCATAGAAATACATTCCACCATATAACATACCTTAGAAATACCATACACCATACAGCCACCATAGAGCTACCATAGATCTACCATTCACTTTAGAGCCACCATAGAGCCACCATAGAGCCACGTTTGCCACGCTCGGCCACGTTTGCCACGTGTGACGGACGTGTCTTTGGTTCTCTCTCGGAATATACCGAAATATTTGGAATTCTCTTTGAAACGTACTTTGGAATTCAAATGGTAGCATTTGGAAAGATTTATGAATCTGGATTATTTTTGTAGGTAAGCAATTATTTTGTGGGCTTTCTAACACAATCCTGCACCTTCTAACCTAATATAGCACATACGACGGCATTCAAATTTCCCGCCTTTTCTAGAAGGCCAATCATGGCGGCGGCTTCGGCTTTCTCTGAGCCGGAACTGTCTGTGAGAAGTGAAAGTGATGACGTGTTCAGAGTTGTTACTCATAGTCGACCTAGGAAAGGAGAACCTAATCAAAAAAGAAGACGAGAAGAAAGTTTAGCGGTAGAAAACTTAAACACTAAAACATCAGAATCAGACTCAAACACCACGGTTTATCAAACCCCTTCTCCTGGCAAAGATCCAAAGCAAACAGATTTTAAACTGTTCATTACCCCAATAGACAAAAATAAATCTTTTAAAAATATGAGTCCCATAAAAATCGCACGAGCGATTAAAGATGTGTGTGTTAGTCCCGTGGAATTCATAAAACCTGTTAGCTCTGGATTACTAGTTAAGTGTAAGAACATAAAACAAGTTCGAGCAATCCTACAGTTGGATAATATAGGGAATATTCCCGTCAAAGTGACCGAGGGTGCAAGAGGCGCCAAAGGGGTAATTTACGCCATTCCAACAGAAATGACTGAGGAAGAAATTTTGTCTGTAACAGCGGTTAAAAGAATGACAAAAAGGGTGAAGAATGGAGAAGATAAAGATCAAATGGAAACAAACGAATCAAAGCAGATTCCTCTAACAAGCGTCATCCTGACCTTTAGTACATCCACTCTACCAACATCGGTAAGGATGTGTTACCAAATAAAGTTGGTAAAATTATACATTCCCAAAGTAGTTAGGTGCTTCAAGTGCCAAAGATTTGGGCATGGGGCAGCAACGTGCCGGTCTAACATGAGATGCGGCGAAAGCCACAAGTTTGAGGAGTGCGCCAAAAAAGACACCCCGAAATGTGTAAACTGTGGAGGAGAGCATTCTGCTGCTTATAATGGTTGCACACAAGCAAAAAAAGCTAAACAAGTACAACACATCAAAATCACAGAAAAAATCACATATGCACAAGCATCACAAATATGGACAAATAAAAAAAATCACCCTCAAACTAACATTGTCACACAAACCTCCCAAATGAGGAAAGAGGAACAAGAAAACCCCGGCCCCCCACTCTGTGTTATTTAGGGTACGCGTATGCTTGTACCCTCTTTTTGAAAAGACCCCCTATCTGAGCACTGCCAACATTTCCGAACCCCCTTTCGCGGGCTTTTCACAGGCTTTTCCTGCCTTGGAGACCCCCCTATCTCAGGACTTGCAGACACCCCGCCCCCCCCCCCCCCATCTCATCTCAGATCAGCTGTCATTTACTGGTTGGCACTTCTTCAAGTTCTTCTTCTTGATCATTTTGAAGCACAATTTTTTTAGGGCTTCAATATTACACCATATCACAGACGCTGATAACATGTAGGGCCTTGCATCTCAGATTTAACATTGTTAAACGATCCCTTTAATACACAGCCAGGATAGTATTACTAATGCAGCTGTGTGTGAATTAGGATAGCCTACACTAGGCCTACAGTACAAAACTACATAGGTCTAGATCCAAGTCCCACATATTTATTTTCATGGGTGTAGGAAAATGAGTTTGAAAGTGTTACTATTGCGATCAAACTATAGGGCAAACTACTCACCTGAATGTGCCACCCTGTGAGCCACAGGTAGACAGCCACAATATCCACAACGAGGAGACTGTGGGTCCTGCTCAAAGACGTCGCAATCATGACAATTTTGGCAGGGCCCACGCCTCATACCCCATTTTGATGCCCCGGCTTGATGCCGAGCCTAGCCCGATATGCATGCTGAGCGTGCAGCTAGCGGATGCGCCGTACAGACTATACGTTCTGTTGTTATCTCTCTCTCTCTCTCTCTCTCACACAGATTTTGAGAAGTCCGTACCGGTACTGCCGCCGTACTGGGACGGGAGTGCATGGGACTCAATGTTTTTACTTTTCATAATGAAATAATCCTGAATGAGCTTTCAAAACTAGCAGGAATTTCTGAAATCTGGTCGCGGGATTTCATCAATTTTTCTATGTTCAACTTCAAGATATTTTATAACCCCCTTTTTTAATTACAAAGAAATGAGAAAAAAACACCCCCTTTTTTTACATTTCTCGGGCCGGACTTTGTCGCACGAAAAGTACCCCTTTACCGGACATTTTGGCAACACGCATGCGGTCATTTCGAAACCCGAGTGGGGGGGCCGGGAAGAAAACACACAAATTAAACCAAATGATGTGATACCTGGCTCATATGCCAACGCTGCAACCACACAAAACGTACCTCCCGCAACCACCAGCACCCCACAAACTCAAAATGTCTTACCACCTCGAACAACTTCAAAAAATCCTTCGAAAATCCCTCGAAAAATCCCACAAAATACAACAACATCATCAACAACAATCACTTCAAAAAAAGACAATGAAAAGAAAGAAAATCCTTCTGTACCCCTGAACTTTATAGCTACAGCAAATGATGATCAGATAATTGACTTTATATGTCAATTGATCCTCTCACTCAAAGAGGGCAAAACTCTCAAAGAAATAAATAATTTAGTTCTGGTCGCAGCGAAAAGATCGCTGCAGCAAATAAGTAGTGCTAACAATGTTGATAGCGATACTTAAAACATTGATGATACTGTTTTCCAATACTACAATGGAATGCACAGGGATTACTAGGGCATGGAAAAGAACTTATAAAGTATTTGAATACACACAAAAATTGCTATGATTTGATATGTATACAAGAAACATGGTTTCAGGAAAATAGAGTTCTTCAAATTCCTGAATACACATGTCTCCCAAGAAATAGGGAAAATCAGGCGAGGGGGGGATGTGCGATATACATTCATAATAAAATCAAGTATGAAGGTCCAATGAATGATGTAAATTTAGAAATACAGCAAGTAAACATACACGCAGGAAATGAAAAGTTATCAATAGTGAACTTTTATAATCCTTGTAAGAAATTGAATGAATATTCTATGAATGTGCTATTAAAAAACGTGAATAAAAATGATAAAGTTATTATAGTAGGCGATTTTAACGCTCATGGTACCATGTGGGGAAGTGAAAAAACAGACAAGAATGGACAAGTGATAGAACAATTCGTGAATCATCATAATCTAACTGTTTTGAATGATGGCAAAGGAACCAGACTGGATCCACGAACAGGAAAACTGTCATGCTTAGATTTATGTATAACCACTCCTCCCGCCCCCCCACTCAGTGTTATTTAGGGTACGCGTATGCTTGTACCTTTTTTTTTAAAAGACCCCCTATCTGAGCACTGTCAACATTTCCGAACCCCCCTTTCGCGGGCTTTTCACGGGCTTTTCCTGCCTTGGAGACCCCCCTAAATCCGGAACGCTGCTCAATGTACCCCCTATCTCAGGACATGCAGACACCCCCCCCCCCCCCCCCCCCCCCCTCTCATCTCAGTCAGATAAGCTGTCATTACTGGTTGGCACTTCTTCAAGTTCAAGTTCTTCTTCTTGATCATTTTGAAGCACAATTTTGTTTAGCCTAGGGCTTCAATATTACACCATATCACAGACACTGATAACATGAAGGGCCTTGCATCTCAGATTTAACATTGTTAAACGATCCCTTTAATACACAGCCAGGAGTACTAATGCAGCTGTGTGTGAATTAGGGTAGCCTACACTACAGTACAAAAATACATACTAGGTCTAGATTCAAGTCCCACATATTCATTTTCATGGGTGTAGGAAAATGAGTTTGAAAGTGTTACTATTGCGATCAAACTGTAGGGCAAACTACTCACCTGAATGTGCCACCCTGTGATCCACAGGTAGACAGCCACAATATCCACAACGAGGAGACTGTGGGTCCTACTCAAAGACGTCCCAATCATGACAATTTTGGCAGGGCCCACGCCTCATAGCCCATCTTGATGCCCCGGCTTGATGCCGAGCCTAGCCCGATATGCATGATGAGCGCGCCGTACGCGCGTTTCCGTTTTACACCCTGCCCTAGGCTTTTCGGCAAGAAATTACACGAAACATGCTGTATCCGAAGTCTAAGTTTGTTTATATCGACGTCAAGAATAGCGAAGCCAAAGCTTATGTACAATTTCAATTGGGGATGCGAGGGTCTTCTTGTTCAAGACGGTTTTCCCGATATATTATTGTTTTGTTATCGCTGGGCTAAATTTTGCGAGCTGATCACGCATCCTCACGCTCTTAGAGTATTGCGTATTAATGGATAAAAATAAATGATACGACTAGTATAGAGAGTTAGCTAGCGCTACGTGACGTTTTCAGAGTTCTGGTGGTGTGCAGAGCGCCGAGGCAAGATGTGGACGACTAGACTCCGAATACCAGTCGGTTTGTAAAATTTTATTGGAGAAAAGCCTAGGGCAGGGTGTAAAACGGAAACGCGCGCGCCGTACAGACTATACGTTCTGTTGTTATCTCTCTCTCCCTCTCTCTCTCACACAGATTTTGAGAAGTCCGTACTGCCCCTGTACTGGGATGGTCGACACTATATGGGGTAGCCTCTAATCGGGCACATCTACAAGGAGGTCAATGAATATGCATATCAGTGACGTCGTGTCAATTCATGAATATTGATGTTCTTGACTGCGCGCGTACGCGCGTACGATCGTACGTACGTACGTACAGAATTGGGGTCATGGAAGGTAATACGTGCAACACAGTGGTTCAGCCAGATCAGGGCAAAATCTTACCATTATACAGTTGTATTGTCCGTGATTATGAGGTAGAAGTGTTTGAGTGTTAAGTAAATTTATTTAGTGTGGATTTTGATACATTTTTGATACAGTTTATACAAAATTGGCGATTCTTTTGATCGTTTTTTAACTCATGCAAAAAACACGTGACCAACTCGGTCGTCGGCTAAACCACCTCCCTGTAGATGTGCCCGCCTACCTCTACATGTGCCCGATCGAGATAGGGATCGAGTTAGTGTAATAAAATAGTATTCTATATTCAATATCCGAGAGATAACGGATGTAACATTAAAGCTCCCTTATATATGAGTTTACAACTATCAATTCAACATCTTTGCATTGATTTTCTTTGAGGTAAACGTGTTTAACGTTGTCAATACATCACCTCCCTGTAGATGTGCCCGCCTACCGCTACATGTGCCCTAGATAGGATATGTAGGAAGGCATATACAACTTAGTGTTGTAGGCCTATATTGAATTTCCGACATGTCATGAATATAATAAAGCTTCCTAAGATACAAATGAGTTTCATAAATATCAATTTATCTTCTTTTCATTGATTTTCGTTGGATTTTACGTGTTTTAAGTTATCATAACATTCACCTCCCTGTAGATGTGCCCGCCTCCCGCTACATGTGCCCGAGATAGGGGAAATGTATAGTGCATACAACTACTGTTGTAGGCCTATACTGAATTTCCGTCATGTCATGGATATAATAAAGCTTCCTAAGATACAATTGAGTTTCACAAATATCAATTTGTCTTCTTTTCATGGATTTTCTTTGGATTCTACGTGTTTTACGTTGTCAAACAACCACCTCCCTGTAGATGTGCCCGCCTCCCGCTACATGTGCCCGAGATAGGGGAAATGTCGGTATAGGCAAACAACTAGTGTTGTATATTGAATTTCCGTCATGTCATAGATATAATAAAGCTTCCTAAGATACAATTGAGTTTCACAAATATCAATTTATCTTCTTTTCATGGATTTTCTTTGGGTTATACGTGTTTTACGTTGTCAAACAACCACCTCCCTGTAGATGTGCCCGCCTCCCGCTACATGTGCCCGAGATAGGGGAAATGTAGTGAGGCATACAACTACTGTTGTATACTGAATTTCCGTCATGTCATGAATATAATAAAGCTTCCTAAGATACAATTGAGTTTCACAAATATCAATTTATCTTCTTTTCATGGATTTTCTTTGGGTTATACGTGTTTTACGTTGTCAAACAACCACCTCCCTGTAGATGTGCCCGCCTCCCGCTACATGTGCCCGATATAGGGGGAGTGTAGAAAATAGGCCTACAACTACTGTTGTAAATTGAATTTCCGACATGAATGTAAAGGATGTCATTTCACCATTATTTGTAAACAACCGTTATGGAATTAGAAATAAATCACGTTTGAATTTTATTTCCCCAAAGCCCCCCCCCCCCCCCCCCCCCCTGATCTACACCTTGTTGGACTTGCAACTGATATCCCTTACCTTTCTTCATTCTCTTTTTTTTTCTTTCTTCTTTCCCTTTCTCTCCTCTTTCCATTTCCCTTCCCTTCATTCCCTCTCACTTTTAGGTTTGATGGGGGTGGGGGCAAGGTCATTTTGACCCCCACCCCGTTCCACACATTGTTGGCGGGATTAACTGCAACTGATCTCCCCTTCTTTTCTCCCTTTTCTTTTCTTCTTCCTCTTTTTGTTCCCTTTTAGCTCTCCTCTTTTCCTTTTCATTCCTTCTCTCTTTTTTTTTTAGAGGGGACGGGGGGGGGCAAGGGCCTCCCCCCCCCCCCGATCCACAACTTGTTGGCGGGAAAATTGCAACTGATATCCCCCTTCTTTTCTTTTCTTCTTCCTCTTTTTTTCCTTCCCTTTATCTCCTCTTTTCATTTCCTTTCTTTTCTTCTCTTTTATTTTTTGATTGGGGGGGGGGGCAACAGCCTGGGAGGCAAGTTCCCCCCCCCCCGATCTCCTTCTTCCCTCTTTTCTTTTCTTCTTCCTCTTCTTTTTTCCCTTCTTTTCCTAGGCTCTCTCTCTCCTTCTTTTTTTTTTTTGGCGGGGGGGGGGGGGGGGGGGGGGCAAGGCCCGCTCGGCCCTCCCTGGATCCGCGCCTGGTAACACTTACCTTTTAACTTTGTTTAACAGTGTAGAGGCCTGTATTTAAAATCAGTATCCTTTAATGTGATTGTTGATTATTACTCAGTATACTTTTGAGTAATTTATTTGTATAATGATTCATTTGACGGACTACTTTCTTTGGGTATGTTAATGTTTTCTGTCGGATAATTTGTTTGTGTAACTATAACAGTGTTTCAAGAACGAAACAGTGCATACGAGCAGGGGGCGTCTCCAAAGAGGGGGGGGGGGTGTGGGGTGCGACACCCCCCCCCCCCCCCCCCCCACCTGTCAGGATATTGTCGGTAAAATTGCGCTGCCGTCGGGAAAAAGAGATAAGGGGGAGGGGAAGAAAGAGAGGGGAAGAAAAGAAAAAAGAAAAGGAAAAGAAAGGAAAGAAAGGAGAAAAAAGGGAAAAGAAAGGAAAGAGAAAAAGAGGGAGGAGAGGAAAGAAAAGAAAAGAAAGAAAAGAAAATAAGGAAAAGGAAGAAGAAAACAAAAAGAGAAAAAGGAAACAAGGGGAGGTAAGAGCCTGATAGAGGAGGGGTTGGAGTAAACGAGAGAGGGGGTTGTTGGGTGGAGTTGTCTCGTCGAGGGAGCAAGAAAGACACGCGGGGTTGGGCCGGACCACGAGCCTACTTACTGTCCGGAGAGGGGTGAGAGGCAGGGGCGTAGACAACGGGGAGGGGGGGGGGGATGAGGGGGATGGCATGTACAATCATCCCCCCAGGTTTTTGGGAATGATATTTGCTTACTTAATAAGTCATAATGATGATAATAATAGTAATAATAATAATGATAACAATTATAATATTAATAATAATAATAATAATTATGATGATGATGATAATAATCCTCACCATTATTGTAATTGTGTTTATTGTTATTAGCCGCATTCACACGGTGAAAGCCAATTCAGACGGTAAAAAAAAAGAAAATCTTACAAGTATTTTGTGGTTATCTTGTGGTTTGGAAACCACAGGATAACCACAAGATTAAACAGGCGCGGATCTACGGGGGGTTAGGGGGTTTAACCCCCTTCCCCCCCCCCCCCTTGGGCGCCCCCCCCCCCCCCAAAAAAAAGGGGAAAAAAAAAAGAAAAGAAAGATAAAAGAACGCACGCTGGAGAGAAACCCTTTCAAGTGCAAATATTGTGAGAAGATATTCAACTCATCTGTTAACTTAACCAAACACATGATAACTCTGGATATAACTGTGTATTTAACTGTTACTTGATTTAAAAAGACGTTATCATGCACTGCTTTTTATGGTCTCCATTGTGTTAATAGATGCCAGGAAAACATCACTTACGGGGTTCAAATAAACACCCCCCAAAAAATGTTCAAATACGAATCAAACATTTATTGTCTTTTTTGTTGGGGTGAGGGTGATGGTGATGGCTAAGGAGGTCTGATAAGGTATTTTTAGTGCAACACAATTAAAGTAAAAAATGCCGTGAGAAATTTGTCTTCGTTTTTATTTTGGAGTGGGATATCTAGCCCTCGTAGCAACAAGGGGGCCTGATATAATGATAAACACAGAACAAACACATGAAAAATACGGAATGTAAACATAAATTTGAATGCAGGTTCAATAAAAAATAAACATTAATTAATTCGAGACATGGTAAATTCAAAGCAAACACAGAAAATACATGTAATAGTTATTCGAGTCGATATATACATGCCTAAAGGTTCACACACGAAATATAGATAATCAATTAATTTCAATAACCAAACCATAATACAAAGAAAGAAAATACAACAAAGGGAACAAATAGAACGAAAATTAAGGCTGTAAAAGTTGTCATGAAACAAGATAGATAATTACAGAACAAACACATCATAATATACATATCACCTGTCAATTCAACATACACATTGAGAACAGGAATATATTGTTGTGTTTTTTGCTTTGTTTTTGTGAAAAAGCATTATATATTGTCATCCTATGCTCACTGTCTCCCACGAGTTTGCAATAGTGTCTTATTGTCGGGGTCTCGTAGGAGAGGTTGGTAATCATATATATTGTCTTACTGTCACGTTCTAAATCTGTCCTTTTTTTTCTTTGTTCCTGGTCGAGGTGGTTACCTTGTAAAATATATCGTCTTGTCACCAAAGATTAGCCAATCAGTTGAGGGGGGGATTATTTCACACAAGGGGGACAAATTACGATAGGATTACGTGTGTGTTATGTTTCCTTTTTTTGTCACCACTGGAGCGGGGGAAATATATTAGCTAGATTATGGGGATGTTTTTATATAATTATCAAAGAAGGGAAAGAGAAGAGGAGAAAGAAAGAGAAAATAGAAAGGATAGGAAAGAAAGGAAAAGCAAGAAAAGGAAGAAAAGGAGCAAACGAAGAAGAAAAAAGAGAAAAAGAAAACAAAAGGGGATGAAAGAGAGAGAGAGAGAGAGAGGGGGGTAAGAGCCTGAGAGAAAGGGGTGGGTAAGAAAGAGGGGGTATGTTTGGTGGAGTCGCCACGTCGAGGGAGCAAGAAAGATACACGTAGATATATATATATATCTATATATAATATATATATATATATATATCAGTTGAAATAATGTCTGGCTACACCATTATCTCGGGTACATGTAGCGGTAAGCGGGCACATCTACAGCGAGGTGATTTTTTGACAACGTAAAACACGTAGAATCCAAAGAAAATCCATGAAAAGAAGATAAATTGATATTTATGAAACTCATTTGTATCTTAGGAGCTTTATTATATCCATGACAATGACGGTAATTCAATATACACATTAGTTGTACTTGTATGCCTATACCGCATTTCCCCTATCTCGGGCACATGTAGCGGGAGGCGGGCACATCTACAGGGAGGTGGTTGTTTGACAACGAAAAACACGTAGAATCCAAAGAAAATCCATGAAAAGAAGATAAATTGATATTTGTGAAACTCAATTGTATCTTAGGAAGCTTTATTATATTCATGACATGTCGGAAATTCAATATAGGCCTACTCACTAAGTTGTATGCCTTACTACATATCCCCTATCTCGGGCACATGTAGCGGTAGGCGGGCACATCTACAGGGAGGCGATGTATTGACAACATAGTCTATGATTGACAACGTTAAACACGTTTACCTCAAAGAAAATCAATGCAAAGATGTTAAATTGATAGTTGTAAACTCATATATAAGGGAGCTTTAATGTTACATCCGTTATCTCTCGGATATTGAAAATAGAATACTATTTTATTACACTAACTCGATCCCTATCTCGATCGGGCACATGTAGAGGTAGGCGGGCACATCTACAGGGAGGTGGTTTAGCCGACGACCGAGTTGGTCACGTGTTTTTTGCATGAGTTAAAAAACGATCAAAAGAATCGCCAATTTTGTATAAACTGTATCAAAAATGTATCAAAATCCACATTAAATAATTTTACTTAACACTCAAACACTTCTACCTCATAATCACGGACAATACAACTGTATAATGGTAAGATTTTGCCCTGATCTGGCTGAACCACTGTGTTGCACGTATTACCTTCCATGACCCCAATTCTGTACGTACGTACGATCGTACGCGCGCAGTCAAGAACATCAATATTCATGAATTGACACGACGTCACTGATATGCATATTCATTGACCTCCTTGTAGATGTGCCCGATTAGAGGCTACCACTATATGGGCTCCAAGATTCTTTCATTAATATTCATGAGCTTACGTGCGTGCGAGCGCGCGAGCACGTCGCACCCGACCAGCCATGCAGCTAAGTTTTCCTATCTATAGCAGAGTAACGGTAGGGATCTGTGTATAGAATGGCACATCTCTTTGGCAGAATGCCTAACTCTATGACAGGCAATTCATGTGCGTCAGAGTATCCAAAGTTTGAGGAGGAGGAAAGGACCCGGGTTCAAATTGTCTTTTTGCTGTGAAGAACCGTTTGTGAAAGATTTGTTCTCCCTTACCCTATTAACCTCTGATCCGCTATATATCGGGCTCCTACTCTCAATTATTAACTATTAAAGTAATGATAAATAATGATGATGATGATCGAAGGGAATATACGATTTTCAAATTGGGGTTTCAGAAGATAATTAGAGTTTAGAGATTACTCTCGAGTATTCTTATTATGAATAATAACTCGTATTAATCACATTACATCTTAAGCGGGCTCCTAAACACTATTATATCGGGAGTCCTATCCTTTGTGAAGTAAAAAAATAATGATAATCGTAGAGCTTGAGGATGAAAAAAAGAAAATGAGGTGACGATTTGTTGAAACTGATGTTATATGTCGTGTTGTGAGATAAATGGAGTTCAGATAATCCCCTAAAATACTTGGAATCGCCAGGCTTAAAACCTGTATTGACAATGCACGTACAACTAAAGCGGGCTCCGAAACTCTATGACGGGCTCCAATCCTCTGCGAAGTATTAAAATAATCATAGAAAATGATGAAAAGAGGAAAATGAGGTGACGATTTGTTTAAACTGATGTTATATATATTATGCAGTGTTCTGAGATAAAATTTAGTACAAAATACCCCTAAAATACTTGGAATCACTAGGCTTAAAACCTGTATTGACAATGCACGTACAACTAAAGCGGGCTCCGAAACTCTATGACGGGCTCCAATCCTCTGCGAAGTATTAAAATAATCATAGAAAATGATGAAAAGAGGAAAATGAGGTGACGATTTGTTTAAACTGATGTTATATATATTATGCAGTGTTCTGAGATAAAATTTAGTACAAAATACCCCTAAAATACTTGGAATCACCAGCCGCTTAAAACCTGTATTGACAATGTACGTACAGCTAAAGCGGGCTCCGAAACTCTATGACGGGCTCCAATCCTCTGCGAAGTATTAAAATAATCATAGAAAATGATGAAAGAGTCGGACTGAGTAAGGTCTAGTCTATAAACCGAGTGTAGATTTACAGAACCCAATAATATTAACATGATTAAGTAGTAAACTATAGCATAGACTAGCTTTTACTCATACATAGATTTACATTGGTTGAAAATGTAAATCTTTTACTATTATTAGTATTATAGGCCCTAGTAACTGTCTATTGTGAGTATTGAGTAGTCTAGTCTAAGCAAACTCCTTAAACTTTAATTTATTTTTCAATTGATAAATAATAATAATAGTTATTGATAATAATAATAATAATAATAATAATAACTAGACATATAATACTTGTTTGGAACAAGTATAGGTGGGCTGGTCAACTAAAATTTGAGACAAAATAGACCAGAAATAAGCGAGATACTGCTAAGAAACAATGTCATGTAGATTAATGATGTGAACGAAATTCACCTTCCTTAGGCATAACACGCAACTTAAGAAATTTCTGATATGTGCCCTTTAATCGTATTTTTTTACTATGATGACGTGATCAAAATGAAAAAGTGTGGTAAATAGGCTCGTAGAGAATTGTCTTAGCTACAACTTATCGAAATTTGGAAGAAAATCGATCAATATTAACAGAGATACAATCAATTTTCCATAATTATGCTGACGTCATAATATGCAAATTCGTATTTTGAGTTCCAAGGCCATTATGATGATGTCACGATACACTTAATGGCCAAATGAGACATGGAATCATATTTCCGACTCATACTCTATCTAAATATGAAAACAAATTGAAGGTCACGGTTCATTCAAAAGAGCTATAAGGGATTTTGTTTTTGCCCATATATGCTATGTATTAAAAGAGCTCGCGCGCACAGACATTTGTCTTGAATTGACGCTTATCTTGTTATTAATGGTCATAAAGAGATAAAAATGGTATCAAATTCCTCGAAAAAATATGAGAAATATCATGCAAGAAAAAAAATGGCGATTCTATGTTTTGTAATGGTGTTACGCGCGAAAACGCGCGCGCATGTGCGTACGCGCGATTTTTTATAAAATGCTTTAAATGACCTGAAACGTATGCAAAATAAATTTGAGACGATTTTGAGCATTTAAAAATTTTGCGCGCGCACTGACGCGCGGACGGACGCGCATGTGCGCGTTTTTTGACCTGAAATTGACCGGACTGATATTGACCTTGATCATGATAAATATCAATGAGAAATGGCTTTTGGTTATGAAGATATGGTCATGAGTTGATTTTCAGAAAATTTTACAAAATGGCGCCTAGATGACGTCATCAGTCAAGGTCAAGGTTGAAAAAATGTCTGTGTTTTGTTTCAATGCCTATACATATGTGTGCTAAATTTTAAGACATTTGATCGAGCCATTTTAAAGTTATCTTGCTCACAAAAAAGTGGGTCGAAATAAGAAAAATAAATAATAAACTAGACATATAATACTTGTTTGGAACAAGTATAGGTGGGCTGGTCAACTAACATTTGAGACAAAATAGAGCAAAAATAAGCGACATACTGCTTACAAGTTCTTAAAAGACAATATCATGTAGATTCATTACGTGAACTAAATTCACCTTCTATAGGCATAACACGCAAATTATGAAGTTTTTGACATGAGGCCTTTAATCAAAATTTTCACTATGATGACGTCATCAAAATGAAAAATAGTTATTACTGCGCTTGTAGAGAATTGTCTTAGCTACAACATATCGAAATTTTGAAGAAAATTGATCAATATTTACAGAGATACAATCAATTTTACATAAATATGCTGACGTCATAATATGCAAATTCGTATTTTGAGTTCCAAGGCCATTGTGATGATGTCACGATACACTTAATGGCCAAACTAGACATGGAATCATATTTCCGACTCATACTCTATCTTAATATGAAAAAAATTGAGGATCCCGGTGCATTCCAAAGAGCTATAACGGATTTTGTATAGGCATGTTTTTGCCCATATATGCTATGTATTAAAAGACCTCGCGCGCACTGACATTTATCTTGAATTTACGCTCATCTTGTTAATAATGGTCATAAAGAGATAAACATGGAATCAAATTCCTTGAAAAAATATGAGAAATATCATGAAAGAAAGAAAAATGGCGATTCTATGTTTTTTAATGGTGTTACGCGCGAAAACGCGCGCGCATGCTCTTACGCGCGATTTTTTATAAAATGCTTAAAATGACCTGAAACGTATGCAAAATAAATTTGAGACGAATTTGAGCATTTAAAAATTTTGCGCGCGCACTGACGCGCGGACGTACGCGCACGCGCGCGTTTTTTGACCTGAAATTGACCGGACTGATATTGACCTAGATCATGATAAATATGAAGGTGAAATTACTTTTGGTTATGAAGATATGATCATGAGTTGATTTTCAGAAAATTTCACAAAATGGCGTCTAGATGACGTCATGAGTCAAGGTCAAGGTTGAACAATTTGCTGTGTTTTGTTCTAATGCCTATACATATGTGTGCAAAATTTCAAGGTATTTGATTGAACCATTTTAAAGTTATCTTGCTCACAAAAAAGTGTGTCGAAATAAGAAAAATAAATAATAAACTAGACATATAATACTTGTTTGGAACAAGTATAGGTGGGCTGGTCAACTAAAACTTGAGACAAAATAGAGCAAAAATAAGCGACATACTGCTTACAAATTCTTAAAAAACAATATCATGTAGATTCATAACGTGAACTAAATTCACCTTCTATAGGCATAACACGCAAATTATGAAGTTTTTGACATGAGGCCTTTAATCAAAATTTTCACTATGATGACGTCATCAAAATGAAAAATGGTTATTACTGCGCTTGTAGAGAATTGTCTTAGCTACAACATATCGAAATGTTGAAGAAAATTGATCAATATTTACAGAGATACAATCAATTTTCCATAAATATGCTGACGTCATAATATGCAAATTCGTATTTTGAGTTCCAAGGCCATTGTGATGATGTCACGATACACTTAATGGCCAAATGAGACATGAAATCATATTTCCGACTCATACTCTATCTAAATATGAAAAATAATTGAGGATCCCGGTGCATTCCAAAGAGCTATAACGGATTTTGTATAGGCATGTTTTTGACAATATATGCTATGTATTAAAAGAGCTCGCGCGCACTGACATTTATCTTGAATTTACGCTCATCTTGTTCATAATGGTCATAAAGAGATAAACATGGTATCAAATTCCTTGAAAAAATATGAGAAATATCATGAAAGAAAGAAAAATGGCGATTCTATGTTTTTTAATGGTGTTACGCGCGAAAACGCGCGCGCATGCTCTTACGCGCGATTTTTTATAAAATGCTTAAAATGACCTGAAACGTATGCAAAATAAATTTGAGACGAATTTGAGCATTTAAAAATTTTGCGCGCGCACTGACGCGCGGACGTACGCGCACGCGCGCGTTTTTTGACCTGAAATTGACCGGACTGATATTGACCTAGATCATGATAAATATGAAGGTGAAATTACTTTTGGTTATGAAGATATGATCATGAGTTGATTTTCAGAAAATTTCACAAAATGGCGTCTAGATGACGTCATGAGTCAAGGTCAAGGTTGAACAATTTGCTGTGTTTTGTTCTAATGCCTATACATATGTGTGCAAAATTTCAAGGTATTTGATTGAACCATTTTAAAGTTATCTTGCTCACAAAAAAGTGTGTCGAAATAAGAAAAATAAATAATAAACTAGACATATAATACTTGTTTGGAACAAGTATAGGTGGGCTGGTCAACTAAAACTTGAGACAAAATAGAGCAAAAATAAGCGACATACTGCTTACAAATTCTTAAAAAACAATATCATGTAGATTCATAACGTGAACTAAATTCACCTTCTATAGGCATAACACGCAAATTATGAAGTTTTTGACATGAGGCCTTTAATCAAAATTTTCACTATGATGACGTCATCAAAATGAAAAATGGTTATTACTGCGCTTGTAGAGAATTGTCTTAGCTACAACATATCGAAATGTTGAAGAAAATTGATCAATATTTACAGAGATACAATCAATTTTCCATAAATATGCTGACGTCATAATATGCAAATTCGTATTTTGAGTTCCAAGGCCATTGTGATGATGTCACGATACACTTAATGGCCAAATGAGACATGAAATCATATTTCCGACTCATACTCTATCTAAATATGAAAAATAATTGAGGATCCCGGTGCATTCCAAAGAGCTATAACGGATTTTGTATAGGCATGTTTTTGACAATATATGCTATGTATTAAAAGAGCTCGCGCGCACTGACATTTATCTTGAATTTACGCTCATCTTGTTCATAATGGTCATAAAGAGATAAACATGGTATCAAATTCCTTGAAAAAATATGAGAAATATCATGAAAGAAAAAAAAATGGCGATTCTATGTTTTGTAATGGTGTTACGCGCGAAAACGCGCGCGCATGCTCGTACGCGCGATTTTTTATAAAATGCTTAAAATGACCTGAAACGTATGCAAACAAAATTTGAGACGATTTTGAGCATTTAAAAAATTTGCGCGCGCACTGACGCGCGGACGTACGCGCACGCGCGCGTTTTTTGACCTGAAATTGACTGGACTGATATTGACCTTGATCATGATAAATATGAATGAGAAATACCTTTTGGTTATGAAGATATGATCATGAGATGATTTTCAGAAAATTTCACAAAATGGTGTCTAGATGACGTCATCAGTCAAGGTCAAAGTTGAAAAAATGTTTGTGTTTTGTTCTAATGCCTATGCATATGTGTGCAAAATTTCAAGGTATTTAATTGAACCATTTTAAAGTTATCTTGCTCACAAAAAAGTGGTTCGAAATAAGAAAAATAAATAATAAACTAGACATATAATACTTGTTTGGAACAAGTATAGGTGGGCTGGTCAACTAACATTTGAGACAAAATAGAGCAAAAATAAGCGACATACTGCTTACAAATTCTTAAAAGACAATATCATGTAGATTCATAACGTGAACTAAATTCACCTTCTATAGGTATAACACGCAAATTATGAAGATTTTGACATGAGGCCTTTAATCAAAATTTTCACTATGATGACGTAATCAAAATGAAAAATGGTTAATACCGCGCTTGTAGAGAATTGTCTTAGCTACAACATATCGAAATTTTGAAGAAAATTGATCAATATTTACAGAGATACAATCAATTTTACATAAATATGCTGACGTCATAATATGCAAATTCGTATTTTGAGTTCCAAGGCCATTGTGATGATGTCACGATACACTTAATGGCCAAATGAGACATGGAATCATATTTCCGACTCATACTCTATCTTAATATGAAAAAAATTGAGGATCCCGGTGCATTCCAAAGAGCTATAACGGATTTTGTATAGGCATGTTTTTGCCCATATATGCTATGTATTAAAAGACCTCGCGCGCACTGACATTTATCTTGAATTTACGCTCATCTTGTTAATAATGGTCATAAAGAGATAAACATGGAATCAAATTCCTTGAAAAAATATGAGAAATATCATGAAAGAAAAAAAAATGGCGATTCTATGTTTTTTAATGGTGTTACGCGCGAAAACGCGCGCGCATGCTCGTACGCGCGATTTTTTATAAAATGCTTAAAATGACCTGAAACGTATGCAAAATAAATTTGAGACGAATTTGAGCATTTACAAATTTTGCGCGCGCACTGACGCGCGGACGTACGCGCACGCGCGCGTTTTTTGACCTGAAATTGACCGGACTGATATTGACCTAGATCATGATAAATATGAAGGTGAAATTACTTTTGGTTATGAAGATATGATCATGAGTTGATTTTCAGAAAATTTCACAAAATGGCGTCTAGATGACGTCATGAGTCAAGGTCAAGGTTGAACAATTCGCTGTGTTTTGTTCTAATGCCTATACATATGTGTGCAAAATTTCAAGGTATTTGATTGAACCATTTTAAAGTTATCTTGCTCACAAAAAAGTGGTTCGAAATAAGAAAAATAAATAATAAATAAATAAATAATAAAGGCAATTTTAACAAAATTATAAGGTGGTCTGTATTAGATACAGCCCACCTAATAAATAAATAAATAACTAGACATATAATACTTGTTTGGAACAAGTATAGGTGGGCTGGTCAACTAACATTTGAGACAAAATAGAGCAAAAATAAGCGACATACTGCTTACAAATTCTTAAAAGACAATATCATGTAGATTCATAACGTGAACTAAATTCACCTTCTATAGGCATAACACGCAAATTATGAAGTTTTTGACATGAGGCCTTTAATCAAAATTTTCACTATGATGACGTCATCAAAATGAAAAATGGTTATTACTGCGCTTGTAGAGAATTGTCTTAGCTACAACATATCGAAATTTTGAAGAAAATTGATCAATATTTACAGAGATACAATCAATTTTACATAAATATGCTGACGTCATAATATGCAAATTCGTATTTTTAGTTCCAAGGCCATTGTGATGATGTCACGATACACTTAATGGCCAAACTAGACATGGAATCATATTTCCGACTCATACTCTATCTTAATATGAAAAAAATTGAGGATCCCGGTGCATTCCAAAGAGCTATAACAGATTTTGTATAGGCATGTTTTTGCCCATATATGCTATGTATTAAAAGACCTCGCGCGCACTGACATTTATCTTGAATTTACGCTCATCTTGTTAATAATGGTCATAAAGAGATAAACATGGAATCAAATTCCTTGAAAAAATATGAGAAATATCATGAAAGAAAACAAAATGGCGATTCTATGTTTTTTAATGGTGTTACGCGCGAAAACGCGCGCGCATGCTCGTACGCGCGATTTTTTATAAAATGCTTAAAATGACCTGAAAAGTATGCAAAATAAATTTGAGACGAATTTGAGCATTTAAAAATTTTGCGCGCGCACTGACGCGCGGACGTACGCGCACGCGCGCGTTTTTTGACCTGAAATTGACCGGACTGATATTGACCTAGATCATAATAAATATGAAGGTGAAATTATTTTTGGTTATGAAGATATGATCATGAGTTGATTTTCAGAAAATTTCACAAAATGACGTCTAGATGACGTCATGAGTCAAGGTCGAGGTTGAACAATTTGCTGTGTTTTGTTCTAATGCCTATACATATGTGTGCAAAATTTCAAGGTATTTGATTGAACCATTTTAAAGTTATCTTGCTCACAAAAAAGTGGTTCGAAATAAGAAAAATAAATAATAAATAAATAAATAAATAATAAAGGCAATTTTAACAAAATTATAAGGTGGTCTGTATTAGATACAGCCCACCTAATAATAAAGGCAATTTTAACAAAATTATAAGGTGGTCTGTATTAGATACAGCCCACCTAATAAATAAATAAATAATAATAAAGGCAATTTTAACAAAATTATAAGGTGGTCTGTATTAGATACAGCCCACCTAATAAATAATAACTAGACATATAATACTTGTTTGGAACAAGTATAGGTGAGCTGGTCAACTATATTTGAAAACAAAATAGAGCAAAAATAAGCGAGATACTGCTTAGAAATTCTTAAAAAACAATATCATGTAGATTCATTACGTGAACGAAATTCACCTTCTATAGTCATAAGACGCAAATTATGAAATTTCTGACATGAGGCCTTTAATCGAAATATTTACTCTGATGACGTCATCAAAATGAAAAATGGTTACAATTGAACTTGTAGAGAATTATCTTAGCTACAACATATCGAAAATTTGAAGAAAATCGATCAATATATACAGAGATACAATCAATTTTCCATAAATATGCTGACGTCATATTATGCAAATTCCTATTTTTAGTTCGAAGGCCATTATGATGATGTTAAAATATTATTAATCGCCAAATGAGACATGGAATCATATCTCCGACTCATACTCTATCTAAATATGAAAACAAATTGAAGGTCACGGCTTATTCCAAAGAGCTATAATGGATTTTGTATAGGCATGTTTTTGCCCATATATGCTATGTATTAAAAGAGCTCGCGCGCACGGACATTTATCTTGAATTGACGCTCATCTTGTTATTAATGATCATAAAGAGATAAACATGGTATCAAATTCCTCGAAAAAATTAGAAAAATATCATGAAAGAAAAAAAAATGGCGATTCTATGTTTTGTAATGGTGTTACGCGCGAAAACGCGCGCGCATGCTCATGTGCGCGATTTTTTATAAAATGCTTAAAATGACTTGAAACGTATGCAAAATAAATTTGAGACGATTTTGAGCATTTTGAAATTTTGCGCACGCACTGACGCGCGGACATACGCGCATGTGCGCGTTTTTTGACCTGAAATTGACCGGACTGATATTGACCTTCATCATTATAAATATGAATGAAAAATAACTTTTGGTTATGGAGATATGATCATGACTTGATTTTCAGAAAATTTTACAAAATGGCGCCTAGATGACGTCATCAGTGAAGGTCAAAGTTGAAAACGTTATTTTGCTTCGTCCATATGCCTATACATATGTGTGCCAAATTTCAAGGCATTTGATTTAGGCATTTTTTAGTTATCTTGCTCACAAAAAAGTGGTTCGAAATAAGAAAAATAAATAAATAAAGGCGATTTTAACAAAAATATAAGGTGGTCTGTATTAGATACAGCCCACCTAATAAAGGCAATTTTAACAAAATTATAAGGTGGTCTGTATTAGATACAGCCCACCTAATAATATATTGTAAAATGCATTAACTACATGTAGAGTCTAGTCTATATTTAAAAGTTAAATAGTGGTAATTTAATTGGCAGGTTTTGGACCTATACTAGTAGAAATATTGAGATACTGCATGAGTCTATAGATCGAGGCCCTATACTGATCGAGTAACAAAACCGAACAACAATCTTGTGTTTAAAAGGGTTTGATACCGTCAAATTTGATTTAACAGAACTCATTTTAAACAATCTTTCTGGCTTCTCATTAGTTTTTTAATTTTGTTTCTTCATTCTAGGAAATGGTGAAACGCAGGCCGAATTTGACAGGTCGGGATGTCCGCTGCCTGGCAGACTACGTGAAAAAGAATGGCAAGCTTTGTTCGGCAAAGCGGGGAACTATGTGGAAAAGGTTTGTAAAATCCAATGCAGATCTATTTATGAAAATTTCCAGAACATAACTATGATTTCGAATTTGAATAAAGAGTCTCTTTATCTAACTTATTTTAATTTTTCCTTCTTTCAACTTTTCTTCTAATAAGTATACCGAAAATGACGTTTTGGTTTTCATTTCTCCTGATGCCCAAGACAGAATGCAGTCCACTGTCTTTGGAGACAGTTGGATGCTACCATATGAGAGTATTCGTTCAAAATAAGTAAGGGTGAATTAATATGTTAATCATCTATTGCATATTAAAGCAAACTTGAGTAGGTTCCAATTTACATTGTACTTTTTATTCTTGAATTTGTAGATCAAAAAACGAAAAGAGGATGCATGGGCCCTAGGGCTCGTATCCCTAGAGGCCCAGGGACTCCAACCAGGTAGAACGGTAAAGGACCTACGTCTAACCTGGAATGAAATGGCGGCTAAGGCCCGAAAATACCGGGACGCAAAGAACAAGACAGGTAAATTAAGCTGTCTTTATTGTGTAACAGATAAAACTGTAAAAGGTACCTTTCTTTCATACTCCTTCCACATGTAATTTATCACCAATAGTTACCTGTGCTTTGGAAAAGTTAAAAAGTAAGAAAGCATTTGTGCAATAAAAAAACAAGTTTTTAAAATGGTGGGATTCCATCTGCTATTAGTATCTACTGTACCACCATAGGTCATCATAAATTGTACATGCATTAAAAAATTATCTTTAATATATCATATCAACATTCATGACTTAGGACAACAGCCTATAGTGTTTGAATGCTAGGCTTTTTTTATTTTTATTTCTCTTTAAAAAGATAGCATGTTTTGCATGGTATATCCTATTTCAATAAAGAATACTCTAGAGTAGCCTGTCAAGAAGAGTATTGAATTAGTAAAGGGGTTTATTATTATCAGGAGACTTGGTTGGTAGATTGGTGGTCTCATAATCCGACGACCTAGGTTCGAAACCATGTCGTCGATGCACTAGTGTCCTTTGGTATTAAGGCATTATTCCTCATTACCAAGGTCCCTTAGATAGGACCTAAAGTCGTCGGTTACTAATAAGCACTCGTGCTTTTTTAGCAGTCGGGTAAAATAACCACCACTAAACCGCAAATCACAACTTACACTTATTTGGTGTAGGTTATTAACCATCACGACCTAATCCAAGATCTCTCTTTAACTGTTATGGAAAACAAAATTACGATCGATATTAACATTTCGTAAAAATGTTATGTTGACCACCCCACCCCCTAACTCTATTTGAAAAATTTATCCCATTGAACATGAGATTCAAATGTGGCATGTATTTTTATGTGAGGCATTTTCCATACGGGTATATGGTAATTTTTTGTTTAACAAAAACAAAATCCTCACTGATGGTGTACAGTACAACCATTTTTTTCTCACATTTTTTAAATATTTTTTTAGGGGGGTGTTAACCATTTTTTCAAACATATTGATGATTAGATAAAACCCTTACCGACATTGTTTCTCTTTTTATCACAGAATTTTAATAATAAAATAATAATAACAACATTTAGACAGTATGGTTCTATAGTTCTTTAAAACTCAATCAAGGCAATCTTTATTGTTATATGCATACAGACAGCAGAAAATGCCATGGCTGTGGCCATGATGGTAAGCAGCATGGTGGGTGGCATATCTGTGCCGGCCCAGGACCCACAGACCAGTACTAGTGCAGCCAGCAGTGCCGGACCACCAAGAAGCCAGCCTGTTCTAGTAGGGGATCGCACAGCCATAGACACCAAGAAGCCAATCACCTGTTATGAAGAAAGGCTTCTGGAGATAGAAGAGGAAAAGTTATTACTTATGAAGCGTGCGGTTCACTTGTTTGAATTATTTGTTTGTAATCAAAAAGAGGTTTAAAATTGTTACTTTTGTTTGTTTTGCAAATTTTTGGTTTTGCAATTTTCTCATAAATTCGACTTCATACCTATTATGTCTGTAGTGAGCCAATAAATTATTATGTAAGAATGATATGTTAATTTCGTTCTTATTCATGATAACTTTACCTTTCAGTATTCAAAAAGATTATATCATTGTGCATTTTGGAACTAAGGAAATTAGGTTTCCTAGAAATCTAATATGAATATGTCGTTATTAAAAATGAATTGACTATGCATGAGCGTTCCACGGGACTCCCCCCCCCCCCCCCTTCCCCAGTCAGGTTTGGATTAAATATGTGGCCTGCTTCTGAATAGAACAAATTACAAATTCAGGAGATATACTCTTCCCATATATACTGTAAATTAACTGAATCTAAAGATAAAAATGTTATGAGGCCAATCTTAAGGATATCTTACACACTTCATTGAAAGAGGGCCTTGAATATGATGCCACATTCATATACAAATTTATAAAACAATATGACTATTGGCAGGTCAGCAGAACATGCCCTAGCCCGGCGATTCCGTGAAATTTGAATTTTGGCTTGGTGCTACCTTAGCAATTAATCCCCCCCCCCCCGGTTGAATTCAGTACTGAATTGATTAAGATTCTCAATGCAAACAGAAGATTACTACCACTTGAGTTATATAGTACAAGCATATTTCAACAATATTGTCACAACTAAATAGTGTAGTAATAAAAAGAATTTATGTGTCAACTTATAGATGACCCAAAATGGTGTTTTAAAGCAGGGGAAGTCCACCCTAAAAATAAGTATGTTTGAATGATATAAAATATAGATAAACAATAAGGTCAGTGACAGTGAATGTTGAAAAAGATTCTTGGTTACAGTATATAGAAGTCTTCTTCATAAAATTCTAGCGAAAATAATTGGCAATAATAGTGTTTCTGATGGCTAAGCCGTTGTCTTCAATGTGGTCCCTGTCTGGTTCGTGTTCATGTTGTTCAATACCAAAGTCTACTTCAGGCTGCTTCAAATCTTTAGCCACATTGTGTAATACGGCGCATGCAGTGATGATCTTGCACGCTCTTCTGGGTGTTACAGCATGTGCTCTGCAGAGTAAAGGAAAGTATTGAAGTATAACAAATTAAAAACAAAGAATTATTGGGAAGTATATTAGACTATGAAAATACATGTACATCTAACTACAGTGCTATACATCTAACCTATACATTGGCAAAAGGAAGTAAGTCACATATATGAGTAATTTTCTTTTTTTACCTGTAGCTCTTCTGGGCCAAATGTTACTCATGAACACTCATCCTGCTAAGAGATGTGTTTGGCAATTTGACATCATGGTATTGCTTTGATGTCTAAAATGGCATACATTCATTCACTTTCTTTTTAATTGTAGATGCACATATGCATTGAAATGTTTCTTGTAGTACAAACCTATTGTAAGCCTGTTCTGCAGGAGTCCTTGGATTTAGCACTGGTGTCATCAGGTATGGTCTTAAAGCGTAACCAGAATCTCCAAGAAGTAGACCATGCTGTTGTAGATCTTCAAAAGTCTGTCCAACTCTGCTGTTCTGTATAAAGGAAGAATCATTATAAGAATGAACATAATATGGTAGAATAGGTGTCCCTTGACCTTTGATATTTATTGCATTCTCTTGCATATACACATTTTGAAAAATGATTAAAAATTGTAAGTTCTTAGCTTCACAATTATTTGTTAGCATTTGTAACAAACATTTGACATCAATTTCAATGATTTACATGTATGTCAATATATGTTGTCATGGAGGCATTTCATAGGAAATTTTAGAATAAAAATATTATGGATTTACCTGAAATATCCTGCTGTCATGAGTGCTGCCTGGCCAGCGTGCCAGAATGTTTATGATCTTGTAATTGGTAGCACAAATTATTTGGGTGTTGATGGAGTGATATCCCTTTCTGTTCATATAGACGTGCTCACCAGGGCCCAAGGGAGCTCCATTTAGTCTAATGTGAGTTCCGTCCACCACTCCTATGACCTGGGGAAAGCCTGATATGTTGAAGAAATCCACTTGGGCTCTGTTGACTTCTTCATTCGTCGTTGGAAACTTGATTATCTGAAGTGTGAATTGGAGATGCAGAAAGAAAACAAAAATCAATAATTCCATGTTGCAGATCTTCATAATGTTATGTATACAATACAAGTCTAATTCATGTGCAAACTTTTGAAATGTAATTTGACGTATATTTTATTCATCGTCATTATATATTTAAACAGCTATGCTGAAATTCACCAGTATTTATTATTATAGACAGAAACGATGTTATATCAAGAAATGTAATGTTTATCACATTGTAAATTATATGAATAAATATTTATCTCCTACGAATACATTTAATATTCAGAGAATTGGACATGAACTTTCTTTCTTTCAATCAAGTGTTGAGAAAAGTATGTGAAATATCTGAAGAAGTTCTATAGTGAAGTGATGAAAAAAAAATTATGAGAGACGAGTGCAAGTTTGGCTATACTCGAATTCATGAACATATTCATAGTTATGCTATTAATGGTGATGCAACTAACTATTCCTATAACTATATATTCTTAAAAACTGATCTCTTTTCTTTCTATATACCCCTCGTCTCTCTCTTCCCGGCCCTCTCTATATAGCTCTCTCTCTCTTTTCTCCTGTTATTTATTATTTACTTATTAGTTTATGCTTCTCTGGGGGGAATCTTTTTTGAATCTACGTTCTTCCTCTTAATATAATCATGACAGTTGTGTGTTTGTTTTTTTGTCTTTTCATTGATCATTATTATTATTATCATTTTCTTTATTATATAGCAGTATTGTTTTACTATATTTTTTTAAAACCATTTTGTTGTGAGTTTTTTTTTGGTGACGGTAGTTTAATTATTTTGTATTTTTTACTGCTGTGCATGCACATATAAATTTATCATTAAGTCTATTTGATATCTGTGCAAAAAGAGGAAATGATGAAATTGGAAATTGAAGACGTTAAAATATCTATCGATTGGCATATAGCTTTCCATACTCTGGGCTCAGCTGATTCAATTTAGATTCCACCCAACACCCCCTCTCTCTCTTACTCCCACCCCTCTTCTCTCGGGCTCTTACCCCCCCCCCCCTCTCTTTCTCCTCTCTTTCATCCCCCGTTTCTTTTGTTTCCTTTTTTTCTTATTTTTTCCTTTTCTCTTCTTTTTTTTCCTTTTCTCGTTTTTCTTTTCTTTCTTTTCCTTTCTTTCCTCTCCTTCCTCTTATTTTTTTTCACTTTCTTTCTTCTCTTCTCTTTCCTTTCTATTCACTTTTCTTTTCTTTCTTTCTTTCCCTTTCCGTCTCATTTTTTCCCTCCCCCTTTTCTCATTTTTCCCGACAGCAGCGCAATTTTACCGACAAGATCCTTACAGGTGGGGGGGGGGGTGGTGTTGCAGCCCCACACCCCACTTTAGCGACACCCCTGGTTGTTATCCCATTATTCTTATGAAAGAAATGCAATTCCTCATGCTCTCGCACCTGTCTACTATCGTTGTTTAATTCTCTTGCATTTTTTTTTCCTTTCTCCTTTAACTCACACAAATTCTCTCTTTCCACCCTTTTTTCCATCTCTTTTTTTTGGTGGTTCTTCTTGAGCTTTTTTTTTTTTGGGGGGGGGGCTACACGCCTGGCAAGAGGGACCCCATATTATGCACACTGCAAAATTGCGTGCACCCTCCACGCCCCTTTCCCGGTAAAAAGAAAACACCTTCTTAGAATATCATCCCCTTCCTTTCTTTTCCCTTCTCCGTCTTTCCCCCTGTCTTCCTTTTCAGCCTTTTCTCTCCTCTCTCTCTCTCTCTTCCCCTTTCTCTCTTTCCCCTCCTTTTTCTCCTCTACGCTTTTCTCTCCTCACTCCTTTCTTCTTCTTTCTCTCTTCCCTTTCCTTTCTTTTTCCCCTCCTTTTTCTCCTTTTCTCACTTTTTCTTTTTCCCCTTCCGCCTCCCCCCCCCCAGAATCCGCCACTGGTATAGTTGTATAGATGTACAGTTTCCCAGGGGCGGATCCAGGATTTGCCGATAGGGGGGGCCTAAAATGTGAAAATCGTGCCGACCAATATCTCGCTCAGTGGGGGGGGGGGGGGGGGGGGAGGGAGCATCATTTTGTTGGTATATGACCCCGAAAATGTGAAAATCGAGCCTACCAATATTTCGCTCAGTGGGGGGCGGGGGGGGGGGGTAGTATGCATAATTCATTGTTTGTATTTGACCCCGAAAACTTTTATTTTATTTTTATTTTTATTTATTAAAAAAAAAAAAAAAAGCCAGGAGGGGGGGGCCGGGCCCGTCGGCCCCCCCCCCCCCCCGTGGATCCGCGCCTGCAGTTTCCTGCGTTCTGATTGGCCGGCTGGATAGACGTATAGTCGTATAGTTGTATAGTTGTACGGATAGTGGCATGCTTGTCCCGCCATTTTTACCACGACCTTAATTTACCCTAGGGTAACTTGCCTCCGTCTGGACAACACTATTGAGGAATAGAGATGATTTATTCATATGCCTTATTTGCATACCTAAGTATTTGAGAAGGTACGTATCATCAATTATCATTATCCAAGATAACCTGTCTGTAGCGTGGTTACTTGGTGCCAATCAGTGGTGGATCCAGGGGGTAGGGGCCCCTTCCCCTGGGGAAAAAACAGGTAAAAACACGTTAATTTTACCTTTATTTGGAGACGGGCCCCCTCCCCTGGTGCCCAAGGGGGAGGGGATTTTAAATTTTCGAGGGCAAAAAAATAAAAATTAGTGCTCACTACCCCATCCCTCCCCCCCCCCCCCCCCCCCCCCCCCCCCATTGAGCGAATTATCGGCCAGCGCGATTTTCAAATATTCGAGGACCAAAAATAAAAATTGTGCTCCTTACGCCCCCCCCCCCCCCCGCTTATTCACCGGCTGGATGTTTCGCCGATTAATATTTTCTCACGAATTGAGCCCCCTCTTTGGCACCCTCCCCTGCCGCTGACTGGATCTGCCCCTGGTGCCAGTATATGAAAACCTCCGCAGCCGTCCTAGAGGAACGGTGCTCCCTAGTGTCTGGAAAGTGTCTTTAATATATGTTTTCTTTAGCAGGTTGGGGGAATGTGCGATGGAAAAAAAAAAAATTTCGTCTGAACAGCGTGAATTAGAAGAAAAAAAAGATTTGCGTTTAGGACGCCAAGCACCGTTCGCACAGTGTAATTACAGTTCTAACTTGAATGCTCAAAGGAATTTAGTTGTACGCCCGGGAAAGCTCGAACGTGGCTGGTTCGCATGTTCGAACCACGTGTTGTCTTTTTGATTACCCATTCAAAGAAACCTCTGAAGGATAGCGATATTGTGCGCCCAGATTGAAAACCGTATTTCTGTCCATTCACTCTGCTAGACATTATCGTCGACACACATTTCGGAGCGGAGGTTTCATGGACTTTTTATTTTCCGGCGGTTAGTTATTACTTACTTACTTTACTTTAATCCTTCGATGCTTGTAGGGCAATGCCTGTTCATCGATCATCATATCAGGTTAAAATCATTTCCATCTCTCTTCGAGCGTAAGTCTTATCAAGTGAGCATCTGTCTTTCATACATACATGTATGTAAACTGGATAGTGATGTGTGTGCATGGAGCAGAATCAGTTCTCAATTTGAATATTTCTCTCCACCTAGTACGATGACTAACCAGTATGGACTGAAGTACGCCTGGTATACACCCGTGAGGGTTCCCGATCCAAGAGGAAGGAAGGCATCTCCAATCTTGGACGCATTCCAGTGCTGCCAACAAAAACAGTAAGAGAATACTTTCTTTTACCAAACACATACGGTCCGTTGTCACTTGGTGGTGGGAAATTTGTGAGGATTCTGAAAACGCACATATATCTGTTCTTCTTCTTCCTCTTCCTGTTCAGTACCAGAAGTCTGGTCAATTTATGGAGAAAAAAAATACCCAACCCACAAACCATCGCAAAAAAGGGTTCTCCATTGTTTTCCGGTAGTGTTTGCAATTATTAGAAAACATACTAAAATCGGAAAATGGCGTCCAAGATGGCCGTCAGTGAGCTACCTTAAAATATTAGTAAATCGTGATACGTGTATATCTATCTTGGAAAGGTGAATTTGGTGTCTATACTTAGCCTTATGGGCTAAGTAATAATTAAGTAATATTGACTGCCTTTTGGGCAATACGACATATATCGCCCGAACCGAAGGTGAGGGTGATATATGACAAGTCGTATTGCCCTGAATTAGGCAGTCAATATTACTATTATTAACCACATCAGATATCTAGAGCAAACAAGAAACTCTTACTATATTATACTCTTAAACTAGCAGGACCCGCGGAAATCCGCGGGATTCTAGAGGGGGGCGGGGGGTGTAAATAGATATATAGAGACTGTCTAAATTAAAACCACCAAGAACTTTATTTGCCATTCAGGCCATTAAAAAATATACATGTTTAGCGTCCCCGCCCGCTTCCTTTTCGGGGGCCGCCTCCTATTTTTATTTTATTTTTATTTTTTTAATATTTTTTTTAAATTTTTTTAAATTTTTTTGAAAGAAAAAAAACAGCGTCCCCGCCCGCTTCCTTTTCGGGGGCCGCCTCCTATTTTTTTTTTTTTTTTTTTTTTTTAATATTTTTTTTTTTATTTTTTCTATTTTTTTGAAAGAAAAAAAAACAGCGTCCCCGCCCGCTTCCTTTTCGGGGGCCGCCTCCTATTTTTTTTTTTTTTGATTTTTTTTTAAAATTTTTTTTTTAACATGAAAAGCACTGCTAAAATGTATATCTGATTTTAAAAGAGAAAACAAAAAATTGTCGGCCGCCATCTTGAAAAATAGCCCGAATGTCAGGGAAAATGTACGGAGTGGCCATTTTGAAAGAAAAAAAAAAAAAAAAGGGCCTCCTCCTTCTCATTTTTCGAAAAAACAGGACGCTATAAGCATGTTTTTTTTTTAATTTGGCCTTAAATTAAATATTAAAAAAAATCCAACTGTTACCGGTAGTTATTCTTTAAGCCACTGGAACTGCGAAGAGTTCCGTAGTGTGGCGTACCGACTACGCAGAAATTAGGCTGCGTATTAATGGGAAAAAAATCCCTGCGTAGGTTATGCGTAGGCTGGCGTACAGGTTTGCTTATGGTTGCTTACTGTGTGGAAAGCTTTTACTGCTTTGTCGATCTGGCGTAGGGTAGCGTACTGTTGCGTAGGCATGTAGCGTAGTGTTGCGTAAAAAGGCGTACTTTCTGCGTCAAGTTTCTACGCCGAAAGTACGCGAACAAAATTAAACATGTTGAATTGTTTTCGTTCATCACTCAACTCGCTGCGATCTGATCTCTCCCCCCCCCCCCCCAAACTTTGAAGAACGTAACCCCCGAGCTTTTGGGGGTTTATGGCCCCTTGATATACACTCAACTCAGGACCCGCGGAAATCCTAGAGGGGGGCGCAGGCAAAATTTCGGGGGCTTCATTTCAAATTTTTGGGAAATTTTCAGGGGCTACTTTTTCAACTTTCGGGGGCTCTTTTTTCTGGGGCTACTTTTTCATTAATTCATAAAAGGATAGGCCTACACTTTGTTGAGATTTGTTAAGTAGGCTAAGGCTTCAGGCTTCCTACTTCATAATTGCCGATTTAAAAAAAAAAAAAAATTCTAGTTCAATAACTAAGTTTTCATGCATTGATTTGATGCAAGAACTGTAACATATTAGACCCTAGATTGTGATTATTTCTGACCATGAATTTCGATAATCATTTTTCAAAGTAAAATTTTCACAAGAAAATCAGACAGTCGTTTAAAAACGTAGACATTAGTAATACTTTTACTAATTCTAAGCTCAGGTTTCGCAAATCTATTCACGAAACTATATTGAAATCGCGGCAATAATGATGCAAACCAACAGATAACAATTTCAAAGTGTCAAATCTCTTCGATTCGAGCTCAGCTGAACTCACACACACTGCAGCGTAACTCCGGGAAGCTCGAACACCGGCGCCGCAGGCGTCGGACGCCTGCGGTGCGCGTTGCCGGTGTTGGAGCTTCCCGGAGTTACAGTGCACTGTGTGTACTGTATGTGCGACTGAACTGTCAGTCCAATGGTTTTCTTGTGAAAACTTTCCTTTAGAAAATGATAATCAAAGTTCAATATACATGGCCGTAGTAATCACAAAATAAGCTTTGATTTCATACCTCGATCCATTCACGAAAACTATATAAAAATCGCGGCAATCATGATGGAAATAGGTCTCTAAGTTTGGACGTCGACGGGAATTAGCCCCGTGTATCAGCTCTGGCTTGTGCAGCGCTAAAGCACATCCTATAGCAAGACGCTTTACTCTCGGTGATCCCGCCCTTTGCATAGAGCATTTAATACGCAACATAATGTGAGTTAATGCTAAATATATTACTCATTGCGGATATAGTATCGAAAATAATATCGCTAGTGATATTCGTTTGTCTCGCAATGTGGTCAATAAGGAATCTAAAAGATCACGACGTTTCGTATGCTACTGCAATACTTCGTCAGGTGATAAAAACTGTTGTAAGCAAGGGTCTTTTATACTTTACGGGAGGACCGTAAAGCGGTCTAAAATTCGATCGATAATTGGAACAAGTCCACAACAGCCATGCACAGAACGGACCCGTGTTCGCAGTGCCCTGAGTCTCAACGGTTACCCACGCCGTTTTATACACAATACCAAGAATAGATCGTCGGAACCCAGGGATCAGAAGGTATACAAGACTTTTACAGTCTTGCCGTACATTGATGGGGTCTCCCAACAACTCAAGCGCCGCCTAGAGAGCCATGGCATTCGAACGGTTTTCAGATCAGATACCACCCTACGTCAACAACTTACACGCCCCAAGGATCCAATTCCTCCACATAGACGGGACGGCATTGTGTACAACATCCCTTGTAAAGGATGTGATAGATCCTACATCGGTGAAACTGCCCGTCCGATAAAAGAAAGAATCACTGAGCATAAGAGGGACGTCAGACTCCGTCGAACTGACAACTCAGCCGTAGCCGAACATGCTTGGGACAACCAGCATCAACCAGACTGGGAGGGGGTTCAGTGCCTTTCCCAAGAACGGCATTGGTATACACGGAGGGTAAAAGAAGCTATCAATATCCGTCTCAATCCTAATAATTTCAACAGAGACAACGGGATCGATATCCCCGAATTTTGGATGCGGACGATACGCCGCCATGACACTCGCCGTCCTGCCAGCCAACAACGGTCGATTCCATTCAGCAGACGGCCCGAGCCAGCGGCCCGTTGATTGGTCGAGTACCGTATGCGTCGGCCAATAGGCCTGGTGCATCAGCCGAACCAGCGGCCGAACCAGCGGCCTTGGTGATTGGTCGATCACCGTGTGCGTCGACCAATAGCCATTGGGCGTTATTGTTCCAATTATCGATCGAATTTTAGACCGCTTTACGGTCCTCCCGTAAAGTATAAAAGACCCTTGCTTACAACAGTTTTTATCACCTGACGAAGTATTGCAGTAGCATACGAAACGTCGTGATCTTTTAGATTCCTTATTGACCACATTGCGAGACAAACGAATATCACTAGCGATATTATTTTCGATAATGTGAGTTGTTGGTCATTTGTTGTGTGTCTCTTTGAGAACTGCAAAGAAATGAGTGTTATGAGTCACTTTTGTTGAGATTTTTTCTGATAAATTACAATTAAGGATATATTGAAGCAACCAGCCATGCCTTGCATCACAAAGTGTGGCTTCAATATTTTATGTTTTATAAGTCAATTTTGCAGAAAATTTATATATTTTACGGATAATTTGATTTTTGGCATCATATTTCTACACATTTTTATATTTAAATCTAAATAAAATCATGAAAATAGTGTTTTTAACGGGAGTGTCCATTGTGAAAAGGTAACTTGCAGATATGATCGAAAATTAATTGAAATTTGTCGACTTTGTGTTAACAATAAAATTGTGTAACGTCCGAAACACCATTCTTGTGCTTACAACAAATGAATGGATTTGAAAGACCTGATTTGTGTTTTAACTTGTGTTAAGGCTTATAATAACTTAATTCATAATGATTTATTCACTCTATAGATACCCTAAAATATGGATTATCATCATTTTATTGGTTTTAACTATAAAATAGTATTGTAGTAATGCATTGCAAATTTCTTTGTTTTGGTGGGTAGCTGCCATGAGATGTTAACAAAATGTTATGATAGATATGTCCTGCTGTTCATATATTTTCGGCTACTTCAAATTGAAAATTGTTTCGGACGTTACAAAATTGTTTACGGAAAATGAGACAACTTTGTCAAATATTGAGTATATTTCTAACATAAGCGCCTACTATAATTAAATTATATTTTCTTTTAATATAATCACTTGGAGCAACTAATAAACTCATTCAAACCATATACAATCTCATTAATTTGTTGTTCTAGTGGGTTAAATGAGGGTCTACATTGTTTACAGAAAACGTCCGAAACGTCATTTTCAATTGCACTGTTCCATCAAAATAGGGGAGTTGATTCCGATTACTGTTAAGTTTCTTTAAGATCCACTCATGCTCATTAATTATCAATAGAAAAGAAACATATTGTTTGTGGCTATATATTTTTTCAGCTCCGACCAAAATGGCATGTCAATTTTTTTACGAAATTCTGTAAACAATTTGCTGTTCAGGGATACCTTATGCACATAAAGCAACGTTGACATTTATTCGTTAAGCTATGGGAGGTTAACCTAGGTCCATGCTACAAGAAAAAGTTGTAACTGATTTCTAATTCTTTATCTTTGTAAAGTTTCGGGCTCTCAAAGGGGCCATTTAGCTATTTGGTCATAGTTAAAAAAAAAAACAGTGCCATATATGTATGGTGATACATATTTGGCGTTACACACTGTTAACATCCTGATAGTTTTTCTCAGTTTAATTGCTTTTCTTTAGGTACTGTTGGTCTTTTACAGTAATTGTTTGAAGCAAAATACTTCTTTAATATTTATGAAAAAAATAAATCTACACATTGTGCAGTTTTAATCAGTTTAGCACTTATACATGTGTAAAGTTTTCTCTATCAACAACTCAATGTATGCAAGGTATATACTTTTTATTGCAAGTAGTTCAAATGCTTATAAATGTGATATAATAAGAGAGCAAGATATGGAGCTTATACCAATTGTAAACATCAAAACTCCTTCGAAAATTCACTTTCAAACATTCACTCTGTAGCATGTTATGAAAGACAGTGTAAGCTATGGTTTGTTTCGGATGTTACATGATGTTAACATGTCAAACAGATAATCAATTTCTTAAAAACTTTACACTATAGATGTTTAATCAGTTTGCTTTGCTCTTTGCTTCAAATTACAGTATGTCTTTCTATAATATCACTTACATGTGTAAGCTAAACGCAATTAATCTAATTTTTCAGTATTAAAAATAAGGCAAATGAAGTGTATGCATTTATCTTTCTACCTTCTTAAATGTAATAGTCATGAATACAGAGATGAATTCTATTCATTCATATTTTGAGACTCTACATTGGCCTCAATCACAAACATGCAAACTAAACAATGACATTATGACACTGCTGTCTCACAGCCGACTATTTTTCTTCTTTTAACCATTTCAGGGAACTTTATTTCACATATTATCTATTATCTACAACGTTAACAATAACATATATACATATGAAATTAATATCATTAGAATATCAGTCAAAGCTTTTACATGTTTTTCATTTACCTTTGCTTTTGTTTTAGAATTTAAATGTGACATCAATTCATACTTCAAATCAGTTAAAAGAGTTCTACCATTCATTTTGCTGATCGTTTTCCAATGTTTAACGTAGTTCTTATAAATAACATATTCAGCAAAATTAATCAAGATGTTTACCAAGTAATTATCTAACTTGGCAATATCATATCCAATTACTTAAGTCTTCTCATTTATGTTGATATCTAATCCAAACAAATGATATAGCAAACATGTTACAATTTTCCAAAACACAATTATCTTTTTACACTCTAGCATCATATGCTATGAATGTTTCAATGGTATTACAATCTTCACATACCCAATTATTTTTAATTTTCCATTTATATAGGTTATGTTTTGACGGTAAAAACATATGCAAAAGTTTAACATTAAATTGTTTGATTCTGTTACATCGGAAACCAAGTCTTGCCCTTTGAAGTTACGTAGACCTTGATTCAATGAGTCTGTGCATGTGGCGCGCCAACATCGCCGTAAAAAGCAGAACAGAAATGGCGAAAAATAAGATTGGAATCAGATCGCAAATTGTTCATAGAAGTTAATAAGAATGTATGCCAAGTCATTGATATTGCTAAAGAAGAATTTTTGAAAGATAAGTTTGGTTCAATACTGTCAAGCTGTAATAGATTATCCATTCACTTTAATTAAGAAGTCAAGCCAACTTCCCTTGTATGATTCTGCATCCAGATTGGCTAATCAGTTTTCTTCATTTTTTTGTTGGTAAGATAAGAAAAACAAGAGATGCTTGGGATGGACCTGTTGATATCCAGTTTAGTGACACTGTAAATGAAAACATTCCTCTTTTTGAACATTTTCAGTTGCTTACACAATCACATTTGTCCAGAATCATGTCATCAGCTACTAAATCCTGTCCACTGAAAGAGAACTTTGATCGTGTATTACCATTGCTTACAAATATAGCAATCAATCTCTTTCCACAGGTACTAGAAAGGTGACGTGAGATTTGATTGTGACATGTTCGCCCAAAATTGAACACAGATCAATATTTGGTATATTTTTTGGTTGTGTATCAAGTAATACTTTTCATGAATTGCTTTGAAAATGCATCACTTTTCTCCCTTTGAAACGCAGTAAATACATGTATTATATGGGATAGTGAGTATAATTACATGGACTTACTAGAGAGATCTTGCAGAACTTGCTGGCCCTCCCTCAACATAGAATTTTTGAAGCTGGAAAACAGAAAAATTAATGATCAAGTGTTAATAATATCACTCAATTAATTAAATATTGGAATCTCGTAGCCACAGGTCAGAACAAGAGCAAAGTATAAATAGCCTTGTACATGTGTTGATTATTCCTTCGATGCTAATCCACAATCAAAAGATTCTTCTTTTTCTTTAAACACCTTTTACAATTGTAATAGGTACTGACTATGCTCTATGCAAATTTGGGCCCAAATAGTGATATTCTTCCTTAGGGTAGTGGTTAGCCATTAAATCACATGGGTAATTACCTCCCCCTGCCTGATACAAAGGACCAAATACTCAACTGGGGAGGAATATACAGTGAATATTGTAGGGATGGTATTCCTTCGTGTCTTAAGCCACACACCTGCTTGGATATATGTCTGACTGAAATTATAGTTTTGTTTTCTCTTTATTAATACAGGCTCTGTATTAGGCTAGACCCCCCTCCCCCCTTCCGACATGCATGGCTAGGACAACCACTTTCCTTACTCTTTCTCTTGCCGTAAGCCAAGGGCCGTAGCCATAGTTTGATGGGGGGGGGGGGGGCACATACATGTAATTGATCGACCTCCTGGGAGGCGTCTAAAAGAGGAGGGGTGTCTGATCTGGGATTTTTTTTGGGGGGGCACGTGCCCTCCCCCCCCCCCCCCCCCCCCGCCCGTGGCTACGGGCCTGCCCCCATGGCCAGGAAAACCACTTTCCTTTAATACTCTTTCTGGATTATGATATGTCCAGCTGCACTTAAATTTTGTTTTCTCTTCATTTAAAACAGAGCCTGTATTAGGCGAGCCCCACCCCTCCCCCCATGGCTACGCCAACCATATTTTCTTACTCTTTCTTGACTATGATACGTCCAACTGCCGTAAGCCAAGGGCCGTAGCCAGAGTTTGATGTTTAGGGGGGGCACATACATGTTATTGATCGATGTTCTTTACTCTTTCTGGACTGATACATCCTACTGCACTTAAAGTTTTTGTTTTCTCTTCATTTAAAACAGAGCCTGTATTAGGCCAATCCCCCCTTCCCCTCATGGCTACGCCAATCACATTTCCTTACTCTTTCTCGACTATGATACGTCGGACTGAAATTATAGTTTTGTTTTTTCTTTATCTAATATTGAGCCTGTATTAGGCCAGCCCCCCCCCCCTCTCCCATGGCTAGGCCAACCACTTTCTTTACTCTTTCTCGACTATGATACATCCTACTGCACTTAAAATTTTGTTTTGATTTCATTTAATACAGAGCCTGTATTAGGTTAGCCCTCCATCCCCTTCCCCCATGGCTAGGCCAACCACTTTCCTTACTCTTTCTGGACTGATACATCCTACTGCACTTGAAGTTTTTGTTTTCTCTTCATTTAAAACAGAGCCTGTATTAGACGAATCCCCCCGTCCCCTCGTGGCTACGCCAATCACATTTCCTTACTCTTTCTCGACTATGATACATCCTACTTCACTTAAAATTTTGTTTTGATTTCATTTAATACAGAAACCTATGCAGAAACCTATGCAGAAACCTATGCAGAAACCTATGCAGAAACCTATGCAGAAACCTATGCAGTACTGAAGGCACTTCAAGACCAAGGAATCAACAATGCATACATCAAAATCCTTAAAGACATTTATTCAGACTGCTACAACACTGTCAGAATGCACAAGGCCAGCAACAAAATCATGATAAGAAAGGGAGTTAGACAGGGAGACACCGGCTCACCAAAATTCTTCACTGCTTGCCTAGAGCGCATCTTCAAAACATTAGACTGGTCATCAAAGGGAATCAACATAAACGGGGAAAACATGAGTCACTTAAGATTTGCAGACGATATTGTCATCACATCTCACAACTTAAACGACCTCGAAATAATGCTGCAAGAACTGGACGATGCAAGCCGACTAACAGGCCTCAAAATGAACATGAAGAAGACTAAAGTCATGACAGGATCAGCCAAAGATCCAAAACAAATCCAAGTGAACGGTACCAAAATGGAGCAAGTAGAGGAGTACATTTACTTAGGACAACGTTTCTCCCTCCAAGACAAAAATCAAGATAACGAAATAAGAAGAAGAATCAAAGCTGGATGGCAAGCCTTCGGCAGATACAGCGCCATCATGAAAGGCAAACTTCCATTATGCCTGAAAAAGAAAGTATATAACCAGTGCATCATCCCAGCAATCTCATACGCTGCAGAATCATGGACACTAACATCAAAAATGGAAAGAAAGCTAGCATGCCTCTCAACACAACATGGAAAGAAGTATTCTAAGCATCACATACAAAGACAGAAAAACGAACAAATGGATCAGGGAACAGACGAAAGTCCAGGACATCCTTGAAACAGTGAAGAGAAGGAAATGGAATTGGGCGGACCACATCAGCCGTAGGAATGACAATCGCTGGACACCATATGAGGTAAAGCGAAACCGGGGACGGCAAAGAAAAAGATGGCGAGACGAGCTGCAACAGTTCTGGGGAGAGACAAATGGGCACCAACAGGCGCGGAACAGATGCATTTGGAGACATCATGCTGAGGCCTTCATCCTGCAGTGGATTGACAACGGCTGATAAAGTAAATTAAGTAAGTAATACAGAGCCTGTGTTAGGCTAGCCCCCCGACATGGCTAGGACAACCACTTTCCTTACTCTTTCTCGACTATGATAAACTCACTTGTAACTCACTTGATCCAGGATTATTCAGTCTTTAGTTGGTTTTCGTTTGGTTGGGGTTGTCATCATGTTTATCTGGGGCATCTTTCCACCAATTCTCAAGTCCAGATTTAAAATGATTCATAGTGGTACTCTCCACAACATCGCACACTTTTGACAAGTTTTGTAGCCCACCTCTGCACCTTTTCCAACTTATCCTTGTCCTTATTCAAAAGATGGTTCCATACTGTTGAGCAGTACTCTAACTAATACTTTTATGCCTCCGTTACAAAGTAGCCGGAGGCATTATGTTTCGGGTTGTCCGTCCGTACGTATACATACGTACGTCCCGTTCTTGTGATCGCGTTATCTCAAGAACCGACTGATGGATTCCTACCAAACTTTGGTCATGTATGTAACTTGCAGAGCCAATGAACTGATTAGATTTTGGGGGTCACGAGGTCAAAGGTCAAAGATCACAGGGATCATTATGAATGCAAAAATAGCTTGTGATCGCGTTATCTCAAGAACAGATTGATGGATTCCTGCCAAACTTAGGTCATGTATGTATCTTGCAGAGCCAATGAATAGATTAGATTTTGGGGCCATAGGTCAAAGGTCACAGGGCCCATTATGTATGCAAAAATAGCTTGTGATCACATTATCGTTAGAACAGATGGACAGATTACCATGAAACTCAGGACATGTATGTATCTTGCTGAGGCAATGAACTGAGTAGATTTTGGGGTCATGAGGTCAAGGTCAAAGGTCATGGGGCTCATTATGTATGCAAAAATAGCTTGTGATTGCATTAATTAGAACAGATGGAGGGATTACCATCAAACTCAAGACATGTATGTATCTTGCATTTGGGGTCATGAGGTCAAAGATCAACTTCATACATGTATATGAGAAATAGCTTGTAATCACGATATTCCGAGAACCTGTTAATGGATTACAACTGAACTTGAATTTGAAAAATTTCTTCCGTTTTGGTTTGTAAAATTGCTCTATGACAGAGGCATCACTTTCGACTGCGCGCAGTCGAAGTTCCATCTAGTTTATCATGGAGTTTGTCTCTTTGTTGTTGGAATATCTTGCTCTTGGGTTTTTGTGTCCATAGTGGATAACCTTGCACTTGGATTCGTTGAAAGGTAGCTGCCATCTTTTTTACCATTCCATTAGAGCATCAATATCATGTTGCAAATTGTTGACATCTGCTGTACTATTTACCGGTCCCTATACTTTGGTGTCATCGGCAAACAATGCAACACTAGAGTTTAGTGCTAGAGGAAGATCGTTGATGTAGATGAGGAACAAGATCGGGCCGAGCACAGTCCCTTGCGGAATGCCATTTGTTACATTTTTCCATGATGAGTAGGCTCCATCTACTTTAACTCTTTGCGTTCTACATGTCAGTAGGGCTTTGATCCACTTGGAGAATTTCCCTTGAATTCCATATGCTTCAATCTTTGCAATCAGCCTCATGTGAGGGACACTGTCAGAAGATTTCAACAAATCTAGGTTAATGCAGTCAAATGGTATTGAAGGTCTTAAGTTGTGATGCCATGTCTCCAATACTTCCAATAACTGTGAAGCACATGATTTTCCACTTCTGAATCCATGTTGTCTGGCAGAAAAAAGCTCATTCTTTTCTATGTGCTCTGCTGCTATCTTATCTCTCACTATCCTTTCCATGACTTTGCAAGTTAAAGATGTCAAACTCACTGGTCTGTAATTACCACTGCCATCCTTTTGTCCTGTTTTGTGTAATGGGACAACATTGGCTTTTTTAAATCCTGTTGGTACTTGTCCCCCCCCCCCTTGTGACATGGCTAAGCCAACCAGTTTCCTTACTCTTTCTCGATTATGATATGTCAGAATGAAATTATAGTTTGTTTTCTCTTTATTTAACACACAGTCTGTATTAGGCTAGCCCCCCCCCTTCTGACATGGCTAGTACAACTACTTTCCTTACTCTTTCTGGACTATGATAAGTCCAAGTGCACTTAAATTTTGTTTTGTCTTCATTTAGTAGATAGCCTGTTTTAGGCCAGCCCCCCCCCCTTCCCCTCTAGGCTACGCCAATCAAATTCTCCTACTCTCTCTCGACTATGATACGTCTGACTGAAATTATAGTTTTGTTTTCTCGTCATTTAATACAGTCTGTATTAGGCTAGCCCCCCCCCCCGCCCCCGCCCCCCCCTTTCGACAAGGATAGGACGACCACTTTCCTTACACTTTCTGGACTGATACATCTTACTGCACTTCAAGTTTTTATTTTCTCTTCATTAAATACAGAGCCTGTATTAGGCAAATCCCCCTATCCCTCGTGGCTACGCCAGTCAAATTCTCCTACTCTCTCTCGACTATGATACGTCTGACTGAAATTATAGTTTTGTTTTCTCGTCATTTAATACACAGTCTGTATTAGGCTACCCCCCCCCCCCTTTCGACAAGGATAGGACGACCACTTTCCTTACACTTTCTGGACTGATACATCTTACTGCACTTCAAGTTTTTATTTTCTCTTCAATAAATACAGAGCCTGTATTAGGCAAATCCCCCCTATCCCTCGTGGCTACGCCAATCACATTTCCTTACCCTTTCTTGACTGATTTGTCTGACCAAAATTAAAATTTATCTTCTCTTGAGTTAGTAGATAGCCTGTATTAGCCCCCCCCCCCCCCTCCCCTCGTGGCTACACCAATCACATTCTCCTACTCTCTCTCGACTATGGTACGTCTGACTGAAATTATAGTTTTGTTTTCTCTTCATTTAATACACAGTCTGTATTAGGCTAGCCCCCTACCCCCCCCCCCCCCTTCCCCCATGGCTAGGCCAACAACTTTCCTTACTCATTCTGAACTGATACATCCTACTGCACTTGAAGTTTTTGTTTTTTCGTCATTTAATACACAGTCTGTATTAGGCTAGCCCCCCCCCCCCCCTTCTGACATGGCTAGTACAACTACTTTCCTTACTCGTTCTGGACTATGATAAGTCCAAGTGCAATTAAATTTTGTTTTGTCTTCATTTAATACAGAGCGTGTATTAGGGTAGCCCCCCCCCCCCCCCCCTCCCCCTTGGCTAGGCCAACCACTTTCCTTACTCTTTCTGGACTGCACTTAAAGTTTTGTTTTCTCTTCATTTAATACAGAGCCTGTAATTGGCAAATCCCCCCTTCCCCTCGTGTCTACGTCAATCACAATTCCTTACCCTTTCTTGACTCTGATTTGTCTGACAGAAATTAAAAATTTATCTTCTCTTGATTTAGTAGATAGCCTGTTTTAGGCCAGCCCCCCCCCCCCCCCCCACCTTCCCCTCTAGGCTACGCCAATCAAATTCTCCTACTCTCTCTCGACTATGATACATCTGACTGAAATTATAGTTTTGTTTTCTCGTCATTTAATACACAGTCTGTATTAGGCTAGCCCCCCCCCCCCCGCCCCCCCCCCCCCTTTCGACAAGGATAGGACGACCACTTTCCTTACACTTTCTGGACTGATACATCTTACTGCACTTCAAGTTTTTTTTTTCTCTTCATTAAATACAGAGCCTGTATGAGGCAAATCCCCCCTATCCCTCGTGGCTACGCCAATTACATTTCCTTACCCTTTCTTGACTGATTTGTCTGACCGAAATTAAAATTTATCTTCTCTTGAGTTAGTAGATAGCCTGTATTAGGCCCCCCCCCCTCCCCTCGTGGCTACACCAATCACATTCTCCTACTCTCTCTCGACTATGGTACGTCTGACTGAAATTATAGTTTTGTTTTCTCTTCATTTAATACACAGTCTGTATTAGGCTAGCCCCCTTCCCCCCCCCCCCCCTTCCCCCATGGCTAGGCCAACAACTTTCCTTACTCATTCTGAACTGATACATCCTACTGCACTTGAAGTTTTTGTTTTTTCGTCATTTAATACACAGTCTGTATTAGGCTAGCCCCCCCCCCCCTTCTGACATGGCTAGTACAACTACTTTCCTTACTCGTTCTGGACTATGATAAGTCCAAGTGCAATTAAATTTTGTTTTGTCTTCATTTAATACAGAGCGTGTATTAGGGTAGCCCCCCTCCCCCTTGGCTAGGCCAACCACTTTCCTTACTCTTTCTGGACTGCACTTAAAGTTTTGTTTTCTCTTAATTTAATACAGAGCCTGTAATTGGCAAATACCCCCTTCCCCTCGTGTCTACGTCAATCACAATTCCTTACCCTTTCTTGACTCTGATTTGTCTGACAGAAATTAAAAATTTATCTTCTCTTGATTTAGTAGATAGCCTGTTTTAGGCCAGCCCCCCCCCCCCCACCTTCCCCTCTAGGCTACGCCAATCAAATTCTCCTACTCTCTCTCGACTATGATACATCTGACTGAAATTATAGTTTTGTTTTCTCGTCATTTAATACACAGTCTGTATTAGGCTACCCCCCCCCCCCCCTTTCGACAAGGATAGGACGACCACTTTCCTTACACTTTCTGGACTGATACATCTTACTGCACTTCAAGTTTTTATTTTCTCTTCAATAAATACAGAGCCTGTATTAGGCAAATCCCCCCTATCCCTCGTGGCTACGCCAATCACATTTCCTTACCCTTTCTTGACTGATTTGTCTGACCGAAATTAAAATTTATCTTCTCTTGAGTTAGTAGATAGCCTGTATTAGGCCCCCCCCCCTCCCCTCGTGGCTACACCAATCACATTCTCCTACTCTCTCTCGACTATGGTACGTCTGACTGAAATTATAGTTTTGTTTTCTCGTCATTTAATACACAGTCTGTTTTAGGCCAGCCCACCCCCCCCCCCCTTCCCCTCTAGGCTACGCCAATCAAATTCTCCTACTCTCTCTCGACTATGATACGTCTGACTGAAATTATAGTTTTGTTTTCTCGTCATTTAATACACAGTCTGTATTAGGCTAGCCCCCCCCCCCCCCGCCCCCCCCCCCCTTTCGACAAGGATAGGACGACCACTTTCCTTACACTTTCTGGACTGATACATCTTACTGCACTTCAAGTTTTTTTTTTCTCTTCATTAAATACAGAGCCTGTATGAGGCAAATCCCCCCTATCCCTCGTGGCTACGCCAATTACATTTCCTTACCCTTTCTTGACTGATTTGTCTGACCGAAATTAAAATTTATCTTCTCTTGAGTTAGTAGATAGCCTGTATTAGGCCCCCCCCCCCTCCCCTCGTGGCTACACCAATCACATTCTCTTACTCTCTCTCGACTATGGTACGTCTGACTGAAATTATAGTTTTGTTTTCTCGTCATTTAATACACAGTCTGTTTTAGGCCAGCCCACCCCCCCCCCCCCTTCCCCTCTAGGCTACGCCAATCAAATTCTCCTACTCTCTCTCGACTATGATACGTCTGACTGAAATTATAGTTTTGTTTTCTCGTCATTTAATACACAGTCTGTATTAGGCTAGCCCCCCCCCCCCGCCCCCCCCCCCCTTTCGACAAGGATAGGACGACCACTTTCCTTACACTTTCTGGACTGATACATCTTACTGCACTTGAAGTTTTTATTTTCTCTTCATTAAATACACAGTCTCTATGAGGCTAGCCCTTCCCCCCCCCTCCTTCTGACTAGAACAACACCTTTCCTTACTCTTTCTGGACTATGATAAGTCCAAGTGCACTTAAATTTTGTTTTGTCTTCATTTAATACAGAGCGTGTATTAGGCTAGCCCCCCCCCCCTTCCCCCATGGCTAGGCCAACCACTTTCCTCACTCTTTCTGGACTGCACTTAAAGTTTTGTTTTCTCTTCATTTAATACAGAGCCTGTAATTGGCAAATCCCCCCTTCCCCTCGTGTCTACGTCAATCACAATTCCTTACCCTTTCTTGACTCTGATTTGTCTGACCGAAATTAAAAATTTATCTTCTCTTGAATTAGTAGATAGCCTGTATTAGGCCCCCCCCCCCCTTTCGACAAGGTTAGGACGACCACTTTCCTTACACTTTCTGGACTGATACATCTTACTGCACTTCAAGTTTTTATTTTCTCTTCATTAAATACAGAGCCTGTATGAGGCAAATCCCCCCTATCCCTCGTGGCTACGCCAATCTCATTTCCTTACCCTTTCTTGACTGATTTGTCTGACCGAAATTAAAAATTTATCTTCTCTTGAATTAGTAGATAGCCTGTTTTAGGACAGCCCACCCCCCCCCCTTCCCCTCTAGGCTACGCCAATCAAATTCTCCTACTCTCTCTCGACTATGATACATCTGACTGAAATTATAGTTTTGTTTTCTCGTCATTTAATACACAGTCTGTATTAGGCTACCCCCCCCCCCCCTTTCGACAAGGATAGGACGACCACTTTCCTTACACTTTCTGGACTGATACATCTTACTGCACTTCAAGTTTTTATTTTCTCTTCAATAAATACAGAGCCTGTATTAGGCAAATCCCCCCTATCCCTCGTGGCTACGCCAATCACATTTCCTTACCCTTTCTTGACTGATTTGTCTGACCGAAATTAAAATTTATCTTCTCTTGAGTTAGTAGATAGCCTGTATTAGGCCCCCCCCCCTCCCCTCGTGGCTACACCAATCACATTCTCCTACTCTCTCTCGACTATGATACGTCTGACTGAAATTATAGTTTTGTTTTCTCGTCATTTAATACACAGTCTGTATTAGGCTAGCCCCCCCCCCCCGCCCCCCCCCCCCCCCTTTCGACAAGGATAGGACGACCACTTTCCTTACACTTTCTGGACTGATACATCTTACTGCACTTGAAGTTTTTATTTTCTCTTCATTAAATACACAGTCTCTATGAGGCTAGCCCTTCCCCCCCCCCCCTCCTTCTGACTAGAACAACACCTTTCCTTACTCTTTCTGGACTATGATAAGTCCAAGTGCACTTAAATTTTGTTTTGTCTTCATTTAATACAGAGCGTGTATTAGGCTAGCCCCCCCCCCCCTTCCCCCATGGCTAGGCCAACCACTTTCCTCACTCTTTCTGGACTGCACTTAAAGTTTTGTTTTCTCTTCATTTAATACAGAGCCTGTAATTGGCAAATCCCCCCTTCCCCTTGTGTCTACGTCAATCACAATTCCTTACCCTTTCTTGACTCTGATTTGTCTGACAGAAATTAAAAATTTATCTTCTCTTGAATTAGTAGATAGCCTGTATTAGGCCCCCCCCCCTTTCGACAAGGTTAGGACGACCACTTTCCTTACACTTTCTGGACTGATACATCTTACTGCACTTCAAGTTTTCATTTTCTCTTCATTAAATACAGAGCCTGTATGAGGCAAATCCCCCCTATCCCTCGTGGCTACGCCAATCTCATTTCCTTACCCTTTCTTGACTGATTTGTCTGACCGAAATTAAAAATTTATCTTCTCTTGAATTAGTAGATAGCCTGTTTTAGGACAGCCCACCCCCCCCCCCTTCCCCTCTAGGCTACGCCAATCAAATTCTCCTACTCTCTCTCGACTATGATACGTCTGACTGAAATTATAGTTTTGTTTCTCTTCATTTAATACACAGTCTGTATTAGGCTAGCCCCCTACCCCCCCCCTTCCCCCATGGCTAGGCCAACAACTTTCCTTACTCTTTCTAGACTGATACATTCTACTGCACTTGAAGTTTTTGTTTTCTCGTCATTTAATACACAGTCTCTATGAGGCTAGCCTCCCCCCCCCCCCCCCCTCCTTCTGACATGGCTAGAACAACACCTTTCCTTACTCTTTCTGGACTATGATAAGTCCAAGTGCACTTAAATTTTGTTTTGTCTTCATTTAATACAGAGCGTGTATTAGGCTAGCCCCCCCCCCCTTCCCCCATGGCTAGGCCAACCACTTTCCTCACTCTTTCTGGACTGCACTTAAAGTTTTGTTTTCTTTTCATTTAATACAGAGCCTGTAATTGGCAAATCCCCCCTTCCCCTTGTGTCTACGTCAATCACAATTCCTTACCCTTTCTTGACTCTGATTTGTCTGACAGAAATTAAAAATTTATCTTCTCTTGAATTAGTAGATAGCCTGTATTAGGCCCCCCCCCCTTTCGACAAGGTTAGGACGACCACTTTCCTTACACTTTCTGGACTGATACATCTTACTGCACTTCAAGTTTTCATTTTCTCTTCATTAAATACAGAGCCTGTATGAGGCAAATCCCCCCTATCCCTCGTGGCTACGCCAATCTCATTTCCTTACCCTTTCTTGACTGATTTGTCTGACCGAAATTAAAAATTTATCTTCTCTTGAATTAGTAGATAGCCTGTTTTAGGACAGCCCACCCCCCCCCCCTTCCCCTCTAGGCTACGCCAATCAAATTCTCCTACTCTCTCTCGACTATGATACGTCTGACTGAAATTATAGTTTTGTTTCTCTTCATTTAATACACAGTCTGTATTAGGCTAGCCCCCTACCCCCCCCCCCTTCCCCCATGGCTAGGCCAACAACTTTCCTTACTCTTTCTAGACTGATACATTCTACTGCACTTGAAGTTTTTGTTTTCTCGTCATTTAATACACAGTCTCTATGAGGCTAGCCTCCCCCCCCCCCCCCTCCTTCTGACATGGCTAGAACAACACCTTTCCTTACTCTTTCTGGACTATGATAAGTCCAAGTGCACTTAAATTTTGTTTTGTCTTCATTTAATACAGAGCGTGTATTAGGCTAGCCCCCCCCTTCCCCCATGGCTAGGCCAACCACTTTCCTCACTCTTTCTGGACTGCACTTAAAGTTTTGTTTTCTTTTCATTTAATACAGAGCCTGTAATTGGCAAATCCCCCCTTCCCCTTGTGTCTACGTCAATCACAATTCCTTACCCTTTCTTGACTCTGATTTGTCTGACAGAAATTAAAAATTTATCTTCTCTTGAATTAGTAGATAGCCTGTATTAGGCCCCCCCCCCCTTTCGACAAGGTTAGGACGACCACTTTCCTTACACTTTCTGGACTGATACATCTTACTGCACTTCAAGTTTTCATTTTCTCTTCATTAAATACAGAGCCTGTATGAGGCAAATCCCCCCTATCCCTCGTGGCTACGCCAATCTCATTTCCTTACCCTTTCTTGACTGATTTGTCTGACCGAAATTAAAAATTTATCTTCTCTTGAATTAGTAGATAGCCTGTTTTAGGACAGCCCACCCCCCCTTCCCCTCTAGGCTACGCCAATCAAATTCTCCTACTCTCTCTCGACTATGATACGTCTGACTGAAATTATAGTTTTGTTTCTCTTCATTTAATACACAGTCTGTATTAGGCTAGCCCCCTACCCCCCCCCCCTTCCCCCATGGCTAGGCGGCCTAGGCCAACAACTTTCCTTACTCTTTCTAGACTGATACATTCTACTGCACTTGAAGTTTTTGTTTTCTCGTCATTTAATACACAGTCTCTATGAGGCTAGCCTTCCCCCCCCCTCCTTCTGACATGGCTAGAACAACACCTTTCCTTACTCTTTCTGGACTATGATAAGTCCAAGTGCACTTAAATTTTGTTTTGTCTTCATTTAATACAGAGCGTGTATTAGGCTAGCCCCCCCCCCCCTTCCCCCATGGCTAGGCCAACCACTTTCCTCACTCTTTCTGGACTGCACTTAAAGTTTTGTTTTCTTTTCATTTAATACAGAGCCTGTAATTGGCAAATCCCCCCTTCCCCTTGTGTCTACGTCAATCACAATTCCTTACCCTTTCTTGACTCTGATTTGTCTGACAGAAATTAAAAATTTATCTTCTCTTGAATTAGTAGATAGCCTGTATTAGGCCCCCCCCCCCTTTCGACAAGGTTAGGACGACCACTTTCCTTACACTTTCTGGACTGATACATCTTACTGCACTTCAAGTTTTTATTTTCTCTTCATTAAATACAGAGCCTGTATGAGGCAAATCCCCCCTATCCCTCGTGGCTACGCCAATCTCATTTCCTTACCCTTTCTTGACTGATTTGTCTGACCGAAATTAAAAATTTATCTTCTCTTGAATTAGTAGATAGCCTGTTTTAGGACAGCCCACCCCCCCTTCCCCTCTAGGCTACGCCAATCAAATTCTCCTACTCTCTCTCGACTATGATACGTCTGACTGAAATTATAGTTTTGTTTTCTCGTCATTTAATACACAGTCTGTATTAGGCTAGCCCCCTACCCCCCCCCCTTCCCCCATGGCTAGGCCAACAACTTTCCTTACTCTTTCTAGACTGATACATCCTACTGCACTTGAAGTTTTTGTTTTCTCGTCATTTAATACACAGTCTCTATGAGGCTAGCCCTTTCCCCCCCCCCCCTCCTTCTGACATGGCTAGAACAACACCTTTCCTTACTCTTTCTGGACTATGATAAGTCCAAGTGCACTTAAATTTTGGTTTGTCTTCATTTAATACAGAGCGTGTATTAGGCTAGCCCCCCCCTTCCCCCATGGCTAGGCCAACCACTTTCCTCACTCTTTCTGGACTGCACTTAAAGTTTTGTTTTCTCTTCATTTAATACAGAGCCTGTAATTGGCAAATCCCCCCTTCCCCTCGTGTCTACGTCAATCACAATTCCTTACCCTTTCTTGACTCTGATTTGTCTGACAGAAATTAAAAATGTATCTTCTCTTGATTTAGTAGATAGCCTGTATTAGGCTAGCCCCGCCCCCCCCCCCTTTCGACAAGGTTAGGACGACCACTTTCCTTACACTTTCTGGACTGATACATCTTACTGCACTTCAAGTTTTTATTTTCTCTTCATTAAATACAGAGCCTGTATGAGGCAAATCCCCCCTATCCCTCGTGGCTACGCCAATCTCATTTCCTTACCCTTTCTTGACTGATTTGTCTGACCGAAATTAAAAATTTATCTTCTCTTGAATTAGTAGATAGCCTGTTTTAGGACAGCCCACCCCCCCCTTCCCCTCTAGGCTACGCCAATCAAATTCTCCTACTCTCTCTCGACTATGATACGTCTGACTGAAATTATAGTTTTGTTTCTCTTCATTTAATACACAGTCTGTATTAGGCTAGCCCCCTACCCCCCCCCCTTCCCCCATGGCTAGGCCAACAACTTTCCTTACTCTTTCTAGAATGATACATCCTACTGCACTTGAAGTTTTTGTTTTCTCGTCATTTAATACACAGTCTCTATGAGGCTAGCCCTTCCCCCCCCCACCCCCCCCCCCCCTCCTTCTGACATGGCTAGAACAACACCTTTCCTTACTCTTTCTGGACTATGATAAGTCCAAGTGCACTTAAATTTTGTTTTGTCTTCATTTAATACAGAGCATGTATTAGGTTAGCCCCCCCCCCCACCCCCTTCCCCCATGGCTAGGCCAACCACTTTCCTTACTCTTTCTGGACTGCACTAAAAGTTTTGTTTTCTCTTCATTTAATACAGAGCCTGTAATTGGCAAATCCCCCCTTCCCCTCGTGTCTACGTCAATCACAATTCCTTACCCTTTCTTGACTCTGATTTGTCTGACAGAAATTAAAAATGTATCTTCTCTTGATTTAGTAGATAGCCTGTTTTAGGCCAGCCCACCCCCCCCCCTTCCCCTCTAGGCTACGCCAATCAAATTCTCCTACTCTCTCTCGACTATGATACGTCTGACTGAAATTATAGTTTTGTTTTCTCGTCATTTCATACACAGTCTGTATTAGGCTAGCCGCCCCCCCCCCCCCCCCCCCCCTGTTGACAAGGATAGGACGACCACTTTCCTTACACTTTCTGGACTGATACATCTTACTGCACTTCAAGTTTTTATTTTCTCTTCATTAAATACAGAGCCTGTATGAGGCAAATCCCCCCTATCCCTCGTGGCTACGCCAATTACATTTCCTTTCCTTTTCTTGACTGATTTGTCTGACCGAAATTAAAAATTTATCTTCTCTTGAATTAGTAGATAGCCTGTATTAGCCCCCCCCCCCTCCCCTCGTGGCTACACCAATCACATTCTCCTACTCTCTCTCGACTATGGTACGTCTGACTGAAATTATAGTTTTGTTTTCTCTTCATTTAATACACAGTGTGTATTAGGCTAGCCCCCTACCCCCCCCCCTTCCCCCATGGCTAAGCCAACAACTTTCCTTACTCTTTCTAGACTGATACATCCTACTGCACTTGAAGTTTTTGTTTTCTCGTCATTTAATACACAGTCTCTATGAGGCTAGCCCTTCCCCCCCCCCCCCTCCTTCTGACATGGCTAGAACAACACCTTTCCTTACTCTTTCTGGACTATGATAAGTCCAAGTGCACTTAAATTTTGTTTTGTCTTCATTTAATACAGAGCCTGTAATTGGCAAATCCCCCCTTCCCCTTGTATCTACGTCAATCACAATTCCTTACCCTTTCTTGACTCTGATTTGTCTGACAGAAATTAAAAATTTATCTTCTCTTGAATTAGTAGATAGCCTGTATTAGGCCCCCCCCCCCCTTTCGACAAGGTTAGGACGACCACTTTCCTTACACTTTCTGGACTGATACATCTTACTGCACTTCAAGTTTTTATTTTCTCTTCATTAAATACAGAGCCTGTATGAGGCAAATACCCCCTATCCCTCGTGGCTACGCCAATCACATTTCCTTACCCTTTCTTGACTGATTTGTCTGACCGAAATTAAAAATTTATCTTCTCTTGAATTAGTAGATAGCCTGTATTAGGCCCCCCCCCCCTTCCCCTCTAGGCTACGCCAATCAAATTCTCCTACTCTCTCTCGACTATGATACGTCTGACTGAAATTATAGTTTTGTTTCTCTTCATTTAATACACAGTCTGTATTAGGCTAGCCCCCTACCCCCCCCCCTTCCCCCATGGCTAGGCCAACAACTTTCCTTACTCTTTCTAGACTGATACATTCTACTGCACTTGAAGTTTTTGTTTTCTCGTCATTTAATACACAGTCTCTATGAGGCTAGCCTTCCCCCCCCCCCCTCCTTCTGACATGGCTAGAACAACACCTTTCCTTACTCTTTCTGGACTATGATAAGTCCAAGTGCACTTAAATTTTGTTTTGTCTTCATTTAATACAGAGCGTGTATTAGGCTAGCCCCCCCCCCCCCCTTCCCCCATGTCTAGGCCAACCACTTTCCTCACTCTTTCTGGACTGCACTTAAAGTTTTGTTTTCTCTTCATTTAATACAGAGCCTGTAATTGGCAAATCCCCCCTTCCCCTTGTGTCTACGTCAATCACAATTCCTTACCCTTTCTTGACTCTGATTTGTCTGACAGAAATTAAAAATTTATCTTCTCTTGAATTAGTAGATAGCCTGTATTAGGCCCCCCCCCCCCCTTTCGACAAGGTTAGGACGACCACTTTCCTTACACTTTCTGGACTGATACATCTTACTGCACTTCAAGTTTTTATTTTCTCTTCATTAAATACAGAGCCTGTATGAGGCAAATCCCCCCTATCCCTCGTGGCTACGCCAATCACATTTCCTTACCCTTTCTTGACTGATTTGTCTGACCGAAATTAAAAATTTATCTTCTCTTGAATTAGTAGATAGCCTGTATTAGGCCCCCCCCCCCCCTCCCCTCGTGGCTACACCAATCACATTCTCCTACTCTCTCTCGACTATGATACGTCTGACTGAAATTATAGTTTTGTTTTCTCGTCATTCCAGGGAATAATTTTCCCGGTATCGCATCGCAATTCGCGATGTATTTTCAGCCATTTGCGACGCATCTTTTTTCATGAATCGCAATTGCTGCGATGCAAGCGAAACGTACATTCATATACACAGACCGCCAATCCACAAACTACATACACCCTCGACGCTCCGATATCCGATCCATATATCCCAGGCAGGCTTGGCTAGGCCAGGCTGGCCAGCACTGAGCGCTAAGCGTACTACAGTCACTTTCTAACCGTGAAGCTACACACACCTACATAGCGCACTATCGGCGATGAGTGTCTACGGTCACCTTTTAGCCGTGAGTGTTGTTGCGATGCAGACAACAATGCACGCACGTGGTGAACTAATTATATATCCAGGGCAGGCTCAATCGCGCTCATGTGCGAGCTAATACTAGACCTACGTGTTGTTGTTTACCCTCGATACGATTCAAAGTTACTGGATTTATTTGGATTTAAGACTCGACTCGTCTCCGGATTTATTGTTGGACCGATATTTTTGTCATTTTCAAAACATGGTGTCAATTCGTGTAGTTACTGTGGAAGGTTGGATTAAGGATTTAGACCAGAAAAGGGAATGGATCGAGTATGAAGAAAGTGCTGGGAGATTTCACCAGAATCAATGTACATAAAATGTAGTAAGTATGCATTCATGACCAGATGTTGTGACGTCATTGTTTTTGCACTGTAATTTATAACATGAAAAAAAAATTGCTATACAAGTTCATCCAACTGCTATGCAAAAATTATTTTGTGTAGCAGATTTGCTATGCAAATTTTTGGCTGGAAATTATTCCCTGAATACAGTCTGTTTTAGGCCAGCCCACCCCCCCCCCCCTTCCCCTCTAGGCTACGCCAATCAAATTCTCCTACTCTCTCTCGACTATGATACGTCTGACTGAAATTATAGTTTTGTTTTCTCGTCATTTAATACACAGTCTGTATTAGGCTAGCCCCCCCCCCCCCCCCGCCCCCCCCCCCCCCCTTTCGACAAGGATAGGACGACCACTTTCCTTACACTTTCTGGACTGATACATCTTACTGCACTTGAAGTTTTTATTTTCTCTTCATTAAATACACAGTCTCTATGAGGCTAGCCCTTCCCCCCCCCTCCTTCTGACATGGCTAGAACAACACCTTTCCTTACTCTTTCTGGACTATGATAAGTCCAAGTGCACTTAAATTTTGTTTTGTCTTCATTTAATACAGAGCGTGTATTAGGCTAGCCCCCCCCCCCCCTTCCCCCATGGCTAGGCCAACCACTTTCCTCACTCTTTCTGGACTGCACTTAAAGTTTTGTTTTCTGTTCATTTAATACAGAGCCTGTAATTGGCAAATCCCCCCTTCCCCTCGTGTCTACGTCAATCACAATTCCTTACCCTTTCTTGACTCTGATTTGTCTGACAGAAATTAAAAATGTATCTTCTCTTGATTTAGTAGATAGCCTGTATTAGGCTAGCCCCCCCCCCCCCCCCTTTCGACAAGGTTAGGACGACCACTTTCCTTACACTTTCTGGACTGATACATCTTACTGCACTTCAAGTTTTTATTTTCTCTTCATTAAATACAGAGCCTGTATGAGGCAAATCCCCCCTATCCCTCGTGGCTACGCCAATCTCATTTCCTTACCCTTTCTTGACTGATTTGTCTGACCGAAATTAAAAATTTATCTTCTCTTGAATTAGTAGATAGCCTGTTTTAGGACAGCCCACCCCCCCCCCCTTCCCCTCTAGGCTACGCCAATCAAATTCTCCTACTCTCTCTCGACTATGATACGTCTGACTGAAATTATAGTTTTGTTTCTCTTCATTTAATACAGAGCCTGTAATTGGCAAATCCCCCCTTCCCCTTGTATCTACGTCAATCACAATTCCTTACCCTTTCTTGACTCTGATTTGTCTGACAGAAATTAAAAATTTATCTTCTCTTGAATTAGTAGATAGCCTGTATTAGGCCCCCCCCCCTTTCGACAAGGTTAGGACGACCACTTTCCTTACACTTTCTGGACTGATACATCTTACTGCACTTCAAGTTTTTATTTTCTCTTCATTAAATACAGAGCCTGTATGAGGCAAATACCCCCTATCCCTCGTGGCTACGCCAATCACATTTCCTTACCCTTTCTTGACTGATTTGTCTGACCGAAATTAAAAATTTATCTTCTCTTGAATTAGTAGATAGCCTGTATTAGGCCCCCCCCCCCCCTCCCCTCGTGGCTACACCAATCACATTCTCCTACTCTCTCTCGACTATGATATGTCTGACTGAAATTATAATTTTGTTTTCTCGTCATTCCAGGGAATAATTTTCCCGGTATCGCATCGCAATTCGCGATGTATTTTCAGCCATTTGCGACGCATCTTTTTTCATGAATCGCAATTGCTGCGATGCAAGCGAAACGTACATTCATATACACAGACCGCCAATCCACAAACTACATACACCCTCGACGCTCCGATATCCGATCCATATATTCCAGGCAGGCTTGGCTAGGCCAGGCTGGCCAGCACTGAGCGCTAAGCGTACTACAGTCACTTTCTAACCGTTAAGCTACACACACCTACATAGCGCACTATCGGCGATGAGTGTCTACGGTCACCTTTTAGCCGTGAGTGTTGTTGCGATGCAGACAACAATGCACGCACGTGGTGAACTAATTATATATCCAGGGCAGGCTCAATCGCGCTCATGTGCGAGCTAATACTACGTGTTGTTGTTTACCCTCGATACGATTCAAAGTTACTGGATTTATTTGGATTTAAGACTCGACTCGTCTCCGGATTTATTGTTGGACCGATATTTTTGTCATTTTCAAAACATGGTGTCAATTCGTGTAGTTACTGTGGAAGGTTGGATTAAGGATTTAGACCAGAAAAGGGAATGGATCGAGTATTCATGAAGAAAGTGCTGGGAGATTACACCAGAATCAATGTACATAAAATGTAGTAAGTATGCATTCATGACCAGATGTTGTGACGTCATTGTTTTTGCACTGTAATTTATAACATGAAAAAAAAATTGCTATACAAGTTCATCCAACTGCTATGCAAAAATTATTTTGTGTAGCAGATTTGCTATGCAAATTTTTGGCTGGAAATTATTCCCTGAATACAGTCTGTTTTAGGCCAGCCCACCCCCCCCCCTTCCCCTCTAGGCTACGCCAATCAAATTCTCCTACTCTCTCTCGACTATGATACGTCTGACTGAAATTATAGTTTTGTTTTCTCGTCATTTAATACACAGTCTGTATTAGGCTAGCCCCCCCCCCCCCCCGCCCCCCCCCCCCCCTTTCGACAAGGATAGGACGACCACTTTCCTTACACTTTCTGGACTGATACATCTTACTGCACTTGAAGTTTTTATTTTCTCTTCATTAAATACACAGTCTCTATGAGGCTAGCCCTTCCCCCCCCCCCTCCTTCTGACATGGCTAGAACAACACCTTTCCTTACTCTTTCTGGACTATGATAAGTCCAAGTGCACTTAAATTTTGTTTTGTCTTCATTTAATACAGAGCGTGTATTAGGCTAGCCCCCCCCCTTCCCCCATGGCTAGGCCAACCACTTTCCTCACTCTTTCTGGACTGCACTTAAAGTTTTGTTTTCTGTTCATTTAATACAGAGCCTGTAATTGGCAAATCCCCCCTTCCCCTCGTGTCTACGTCAATCACAATTCCTTACCCTTTCTTGACTCTGATTTGTCTGACAGAAATTAAAAATGTATCTTCTCTTGATTTAGTAGATAGCCTGTATTAGGCTAGCCCCCCCCCCCTTTCGACAAGGTTAGGACGACCACTTTCCTTACACTTTCTGGACTGATACATCTTACTGCACTTCAAGTTTTTATTTTCTCTTCATTAAATACAGAGCCTGTATGAGGCAAATCCCCCCTATCCCTCGTGGCTACGCCAATTACATTTCCTTTCCTTTTCTTGACTGATTTGTCTGACCGAAATTAAAAATTTATCTTCTCTTGAATTAGTAGATAGCCTGTATTAGCCCCCCCCCCTCCTCCCCTCGTGGCTACACCAATCACATTCTCCTACTCTCTCTCGACTATGGTACGTCTGACTGAAATTATAGTTTTGTTTTCTCTTCATTTAATACACAGTGTGTATTAGGCTAGCCCTCTACCCCCCCCCCTTCCCCCATGGCTAGGCCAACAACTTTCCTTACTCTTTCTAGACTGATACATCCTACTGCACTTGAAGTTTTTGTTTTCTCGTCATTTAATACACAGTCTCTATGAGGCTAGCCCTCCCCCCCCCCCCCCTCCTTCTGACATGGCTAGAACAACACCTTTCCTTACTCTTTCTGGACTATGATGAGTCCAAGTGCACTTAAATTTTGTTTTGTCTTCATTTAATACAGAGCGTGTATTAGGCTGGCCCCCCCCCCCTTCCCCCATGGCTAGGCCAACCACTTTCCTCACTCTTTCTGGACTGCACTTAAAGTTTTGTTTTCTCTTCATTTAATACAGAGCCTGTAATTGGCAAATCCCCCCTTCCCCTCGTGTCTACGTCAATCACAATTCCTTACCCTTTCTTGACTCTGATTTGTCTGACAGAAATTAAAAATGTATCTTCTCTTGATTTAGTAGATAGCCTGTATTAGGCTAGCCCCGCCCCCCCCCCCCCCCTTTCGACAAGGTTAGGACGACCACTTTCCTTACACTTTCTGGACTGATACATCTTACTGCACTTCAAGTTTTTATTTTCTCTTCATTAAATACAGAGCCTGTATGCGGCAAATCCCCCCTATCCCTCGTGGCTACGCCAATCTCATTTCCTTACCCTTTTTTGACTCTGATTTGTCTGACAGAAATTAAAAATGTATCTTCTCTTGAATAAGTAGATTGCCTGTATTAGGCCCCCCCCCCCCCCCCCTCCCCTCATGGCTACACCAATCACATTCTCCTACTCTCTCTCGACTATGGTACGTCTGACTGAAATTATAGTTTTGTTTACTCGTCATTTAATACACAGTCTGTATTAGGCTAGCCCCCCCCCCCCCCGCCCCCCCCCCCCTCCTTTCGACAAGGTTAGGATGACCACTTTCCTTACACTTTCTGGACTGATACATCTTACTGCACTTCAAGTTTTTATTTTCTCTTCATTAAATACAGAGCCTGTATGAGGCAAATCCCCCCTATCCCTCATGGCTACGCCAATCACATTTCCTTACCCTTTCTTGACTGATTTGTCTGACCGAAATTAAAAATTTGTCTTCTCTTGAATTAGTAGATAGCCTGTATTAGGCCCCCCCCCCCCCTCCCCTCGTGGCTACACCAATCAAATTCTCCTACTCTCTCTCGACTATGATACGTCTGACTGAAATTATAGTTTTGTTTTCTCGTCATTTAATACACAGTCTGTTTTAGGCCAGCCCACCCCCCCCCCCTTCCCCTCTAGGCTACGACAATCAAATTCTCCTACTCTCTCTCGACTATGATACGTCTGACTGAAATTATAGTTTTGTTTTCTCGTCATTTAATACACAGTCTGTATTAGGCTAGCCACCCCCCCCCCCCCCCGCCCCCCCCCCCCCCCTTTCGACAAGGTTAGGATGACCACTTTCCTTACACTTTCTGGACTGATACATCTTACTGCACTTCAAGTTTTTATTTTCTCTTCATTAAATACAGAGCCTGTATGAGGCAAATCCCCCCTATCCCTCATGGCTACGCCAATCACATTTCCTTACCCTTTCTTGACTGATTTGTCTGACCGAAATTAAAAATTTGTCTTCTCTTGAATTAGTAGATAGCCTGTATTAGGCCCCCCCCCCCTCCCCTCGTGGCTACACCAATCAAATTCTCCTACTCTCTCTCGACTATGATACGTCTGACTGAAATTATAGTTTTGTTTTCTCGTCATTTAATACACAGTCTGTATTAGGCTAGCCACCCCCCCCCCCGCCCCCCCCCCCCTTTCGACAAGGTTAGGATGACCACTTTCCTTACACTTTCTGGACTGATACATCTTACTGCACTTCAAGTTTTTATTTTCTCTTCATTAAATACAGAGCCTGTATGAGGCAAATCCCCCCTATCCCTCATGGCTACGCCAATCACATTTCCTTACCCTTTCTTGACTGATTTGTCTGACCGAAATTAAAAATTTGTCTTCTCTTGAATTAGTAGATAGCCTGTATTAGGCCCCCCCCCCCTCCCCTCGTGGCTACACCAATCAAATTCTCCTACTCTCTCTCGACTATGATACGTCTGACTGAAATTATAGTTTTGTTTTCTCGTCATTTAATACAGTCTGTTTTAGGCCAGCCCACCCCCCCCCCCCCTTCCCCTCTAGGCTACGCCAATCAAATTCTCCTACTCTCTCTCGACTATGATACGGTTGACTGAAATTATAGTTTTGTTTTCTCGTCATTTAATACACAGTCTGTATTAGGCTAGCCCCCCCCCCCCCCTTTGACAAGGATAGGACGACCACTTTCCTTACACTTTCTGGACTGATACATCTTACTGCACTTCAAGTTTTTATTTTCTCTTCATTAAATACAGAGCCTGTATGAGGCAAATCCCCCCTATCCCTCATGGCTACGCCAATCACATTTCCTTACCCTTTCTTGACTGATTTGTCTGACCGAAATTAAAAATTTGTCTTCTCTTGAATTAGTAGATAGCCTGTATTAGGCCCCCCTCCCTCCCCTCGTGGCTACACCAATCACATTCTCCTACTCTCTCTCGACTATGATACGTCTGACTGAAATTATAGTTTTGTTTTCTCGTCATTTAATACACAGTCTGTTTTAGGCCAGCCCACCCCCCCCCCTTCCCCTCTAGGCTACGCCAATCAAATTCTCCTACTCTCTCTCGACTATGATACGTCTGACTGAAATTATAGTTTTGTTTTCTCGTCATTTAATACAGTCTGTTTTAGGCCAGCCCACCCCCCCCCCCTTCCCCTCTAGGCTACGCCAATCAAATTCTCCTACTCTCTCTCGACTATGATACATCTGACTGAAATTATAGTTTTGTTTTCTCGTCATTTAATACACAGTCTGTATTAGGCTAGCCCCCCCCCCCCTTTCGACAAGGTTAGGATGACCACTTTCCTTACACTTTCTGGACTGATACATCTTACTGCACTTCAAGTTTTTATTTTCTCTTCATTAAATACAGAGCCTGTATGAGGCAAATCCCCCCTATCCCTCATGGCTACGCCAATCACATTTCCTTACCCTTTCTTGACTGATTTGTCTGACCGAAATTAAAAATTTGTCTTCTCTTGAATTAGTAGATAGCCTGTATTAGGCCCCCCCCCCTCCCCTCGTGGCTACACCAATCAAATTCTCCTACTCTCTCTCGACTATGATACGTCTGACTGAAATTATAGTTTTGTTTTCTCGTCATTTAATACACAGTCTGTTTTAGGCCAGCCCACCCCCCCCCCCTTCCCCTCTAGGCTACGCCAATCAAATTCTCCTACTCTCTCTCGACTATGATACGTCTGACTGAAATTATAGTTTTGTTTTCTCGTCATTTAATACACAGTCTGTATTAGGCTAGCCCCCCCCCCCCCCCCGCCCCCCCCCCCTTTCGACAAGGTTAGGATGACCACTTTCCTTACACTTTCTGGACTGATACATCTTACTGCACTTCAAGTTTTTATTTTCTCTTCATTAAATACAGAGCCTGTATGAGGCAAATCCCCCCTATCCCTCATGGCTACGCCAATCACATTTCCTTACCCTTTCTTGACTGATTTGTCTGACCGAAATTAAAAATTTGTCTTCTCTTGAATTAGTAGATAGCCTGTATTAGGCCCCCCCCCCCTCCCCTCGTGGCTACACCAATCAAATTCTCCTACTCTCTCTCGACTATGATACGTCTGACTGAAATTATAGTTTTGTTTTCTCGTCATTTAATACACAGTCTGTTTTAGGCCAGCCCACCCCCCCCCCTTCCCCTCTAGGCTACGCCAATCAAATTCTCCTACTCTCTCTCGACTATGATACGTCTGACTGAAATTATAGTTTTGTTTTCTCGTCATTTAATACACAGTCTGTATTAGGCTAGCCCCCCCCCCCCCTTTGACAAGGATAGGACGACCACTTTCCTTACACTTTCTGGACTGATACATCTTACTGCACTTCAAGTTTTTATTTTCTCTTCATTAAATACAGAGCCTGTATGAGGCAAATCCCCCCTATCCCTCATGGCTACGCCAATCACATTTCCTTACCCTTTCTTGACTGATTTGTCTGACCGAAATTAAAAATTTGTCTTCTCTTGAATTAGTAGATAGCCTGTATTAGGCCCCCCTCCCTCCCCTCGTGGCTACACCAATCACATTCTCCTACTCTCTCTCGACTATGATACGTCTGACTGAAATTATAGTTTTGTTTTCTCGTCATTTAATACACAGTCTGTTTTAGGCCAGCCCACCCCCCCCCCCTTCCCCTCTAGGCTACGCCAATCAAATTCTCCTACTCTCTCTCGACTATGATACGTCTGACTGAAATTATAGTTTTGTTTTCTCGTCATTTAATACAGTCTGTTTTAGGCCAGCCCACCCCCCCCCCCCTTCCCCTCTAGGCTACGCCAATCAAATTCTCCTACTCTCTCTCGACTATGATACGTCTGACTGAAATTATAGTTTTGTTTTCTCGTCATTTAATACACAGTCTGTATTAGGCTAGCCCCCCCCCCCCCCCCGCCCCCCCCCCCCCCCCTTTCGACAAGGTTAGGATGACCACTTTCCTTACACTTTCTGGACTGATACATCTTACTGCACTTCAAGTTTTTATTTTCTCTTCATTAAATACAGAGCCTGTATGAGGCAAATCCCCCCTATCCCTCATGGCTACGCCAATCACATTTCCTTACCCTTTCTTGACTGATTTGTCTGACCGAAATTAAAAATTTGTCTTCTCTTGAATTAGTAGATAGCCTGTATTAGGCCCCCCCCCCCCTCCCCTCGTGGCTACACCAATCAAATTCTCCTACTCTCTCTCGACTATGATACGTCTGACTGAAATTATAGTTTTGTTTTCTCGTCATTTAATACACAGTCTGTTTTAGGCCAGCCCACCCCCCCCCCCTTCCCCTCTAGGCTACGCCAATCAAATTCTCCTACTCTCTCTCGACTATGATACGTCTGACTGAAATTATAGTTTTGTTTTCTCGTCATTTAATACACAGTCTGTATTAGGCTAGCCCCCCCCCCCCCTTTGACAAGGATAGGACGACCACTTTCCTTACACTTTCTGGACTGATACATCTTACTGCACTTCAAGTTTTTATTTTCTCTTCATTAAATACAGAGCCTGTATGAGGCAAATCCCCCCTATCCCTCATGGCTACGCCAATCACATTTCCTTACCCTTTCTTGACTGATTTGTCTGACCGAAATTAAAAATTTGTCTTCTCTTGAATTAGTAGATAGCCTGTATTAGGCCCCCCTCCCTCCCCTCGTGGCTACACCAATCACATTCTCCTACTCTCTCTCGACTATGATACGTCTGACTGAAATTATAGTTTTGTTTTCTCGTCATTTAATACACAGTCTGTTTTAGGCCAGCCCACCCCCCCCCCTTCCCCTCTAGGCTACGCCAATCAAATTCTCCTACTCTCTCTCGACTATGATACGTCTGACTGAAATTATAGTTTTGTTTTCTCGTCATTTAATACAGTCTGTTTTAGGCCAGCCCACCCCCCCCCCTTCCCCTCTAGGCTACGCCAATCAAATTCTCCTACTCTCTCTCGACTATGGTACGTCTGACTGAAATTATAGTTTTGTTTCTCTTCATTTAATACACAGTCTGTATTAGGCTAGCCCCCCCCCCCCCCCCGCCCCCCCCCCCTTTTGACAAGGATAGGACGACCACTTTCCTTACACTTTCTGGACTGATACATCTTACTGCACTTCAAGTTTTTATTTTCTCTTCATTAAATACAGAGCCTGTATGAGGCAAATCCCCCCTATCCCTCGTGGCTACGCCAATCACATTTCCTTACCCTTTCTTGACTGATTTGTCTGACCGAAATTAAAAATTTATCTTCTCTTGAATAAGTAGATAGCCTGTATTAGGCCCCCCCCCCCCTCCCCTCGTGGCTACACCAATCACATTCTCCTACTCTCTCTCGACTATGGTACGTCTGACTGAAATTATAGTTTTGTTTTCTCTTCATTTAATACAGAGCCTGTATGAGGCAAATCCCCCCTATCCCTCGTGGCTACGCCAATTACATTTCCTTTCCTTTTCTTGACTGATTTGTCTGACCGAAATTAAAAATTTATCTTCTCTTGAATTAGTAGATAGCCTGTATTAGCCCCCCCCCCCACCCCTCGTGGCTACACCAATCACATTCTCCTACTCTCTCTCGACTATGGTACATCTGACTGAAATTATAGTTTTGTTTTCTCTTCATTTAATACACAGTGTGTATTAGGCTAGCCCCCTACCCCCCCCCCCCTTCCCCCATGGCTAGGCCAATAACTTTCCTTACTCTTTCTAGACTGATACATCCTACTGCACTTGAAGTTTTTGTTTTCTCGTCATTTAACACAGTTTCTATGAGGCTAGCCCTTCCCCCCCCCCCCCCTCCTTCTGACATGGCTAGAACAACACCTTTCCTTACTCTTTCTGGACTATGATAAGTCCAAGTGCACTTAAATTTTGTTTTGTCTTCATTTAATACAGAGCGTGTATTAGGCTACCCCCCCCTTCCCCCATGGCTAGGCCAACCACTTTCCTCACTCTTTCTGGACTGCACTTAAAGTTTTGTTTTCTCTTCATTTAATACAGAGCCTGTAATTGGCAAATCCCCCCTTCCCCTCGTGTCTACGTCAATCACAATTCCTTACCCTTTCTTGACTCTGATTTGTCTGACAGAAATTAAAAATGTATCTTCTCTTAATTTAGTAGATAGCCTGTATTAGGCTAGCCCCCCCCCCCCCCCCCCCGCCCCCCCCCCCTTTCGACAAGGTTAGGACGACCACTTTCCTTACACTTTCTGGACTGATACATCTTACTGCACTTCAAGTTTTTATTTTCTCTTCATTAAATACAGAGCCTGTATGCGGCAAATCCCCCCTATCCCTCGTGGCTACGCCAATCTCATTTCCTTACCCTTTTTTGACATATTTGTCTGACCGAAATTAAAAATTTATCTTCTCTTGAATTAGTAGATAGCCTGTTTTAGGCCAGCCCACCCCCCCCCCCTTCCCCTCTAGGCTATGCCAATCAAATTCTCCTACTCTCTCTCGACTATGATACGTCTGACTGAAATTATAGTTTTGTTTTTCTTCATTTAATACAGTCTGTATTAGGCTAGCCCCCTACCCCCCCCCCTTCCCCCATGGCTAGGCCAACAACTTTCCTTACTCTTTCTAGACTGATACATCCTACTGCACTTGAAGTTTTTGTTTTCTCGTCATTTAATACACAGTCTCTATGAGGCTAGCCCTTCCCCCCCCCACCCCCCCCCGCCCTCCTTCTGACATGGCTAGAACAACACCTTTCCTTACTCTTTCTGGACTATGATAAGTCCAAGTGCACTTAAATTTTGTTTTGTCTTCATTTAATACAGAGCGTGTATTAGGCTAGCCCCCCCCCCACCCCCTTCCCCCATGGCTAGGCCAACCACTTTCCTTACTCTTTCTGGACTGCACTAAAAGTTTTGTTTTCTCTTCATTTAATACAGAGCCTGTAATTGGCAAATCCCCCCTATCCCTCGTGGCTACGCCAATCTCATTTCCTTACTCTTTTTTGACATATTTGTCTGACCGAAATTAAAAATTTATCTTCTCTTGAATTAGTAGATAGCCTGTTTTAGGCCAGCCCACCCCCCCCCCTTCCCCTCTAGGCTACGCCAATCAAATTCTCCTACTCTCTCTCGACTATGATACGTCTGACTGAAATTATAGTTTTGTTTCTCTTCATTTAATACACAGTCTGTATTAGGCTAGCCCCCTACCCCCCCCCCCCCTTCCCCCATGGCTAGGCCAACAACTTTCCTTACTCTTTCTAGACTGATACATCCTACTGCACTTGAAGTTTTTGTTTTCTCGACATTTAATACACAGTCTCTATGAGGCTTGTCCTTCCCCCCCCCCCTCCTTCTGACATGGCTAGAACAACACCTTTCCTTACTCTTTCTGGACTATGATAAGTCCAAGTGCACTTAAATTTTGTTTTGTCTTCATTTAATACAGAGCGTGTATTAGGCTAGCCCCCCCCCCCCACCCCCTTCCCCCATGGCTAGGCCAACCACTTTCCTTACTCTTTCTGGACTGCACTAAAAGTTTTGTTTTCTCTTCATTTAATACAGAGCCTGTAATTGGCAAATCCCCCCTTCCCCTCGTGTCTACGTCAATCACAATTCCTTACCCTTTCTTGACTCTGATTTGTCTGACAGAAATTAAAAATGTATCTTCTCTTGAATAAGTAGATTGCCTGTATTAGGCCCCCCCCCCCCTCCCCTCGTGGCTACACCAATCACATTCTCCTACTCTCTCTCGACTATGGTACGTCTGACTGAAATTATAGTTTTGTTTTCTCGTCATTTAATACACAGTCTGTATTAGGCTAGCCCCCCCCCCCCCCCCCCGCCCCCCCCCCCCCTTTCGACAAGGTTAGGATGACCACTTTCCTTACACTTTCTGGACTGATACATCTTACTGCACTTCAAGTTTTTATTTTCTCTTCATTAAATACAGAGCCTGTATGAGGCAAATCCCCCCTATCCCTCATGGCTACGCCAATCACATTTCCTTACCCTTTCTTGACTGATTTGTCTGACCGAAATTAAAAATTTGTCTTCTCTTGAATTAGTAGATAGCCTGTATTAGGCCTCCCCTCGTGACTACACCAATCAAATTCTCCTACTCTCTCTCGACTATGATACGTCTGACTGAAATTATAGTTTTGTTTTCTCGTCATTTAATACACAGTCTGTTTTAGGCCAGCCCACCCCCCCCCCCCTTCCCCTCTAGGCTACGCCAATCAAATTCTCCTACTCTCTCTCTTCATTTAATACACAGTCTGTATTAGGCTAGCCCCCCCCCCCCCCCCCCCCCCCGCCCCCCCCCCCCTTTCGACAAGGTTAGGACGACCACTTTCCTTACACTTTCTGGACTGATACATCTTACTGCACTTCAAGTTTTTATTTTCTCTTCATTAAATACAGAGCCTGTATGAGGCAAATCCCCCCTATCCCTGGTGGCTACGCCAATTACATTTCCTTTCCTTTTCTTGACTGATTTGTCTGACCGAAATTAAAAATTTATCTTCTCTTGAATTAGTAGATAGCCTGTATTAGCCCCCCCCCCCCTCCCCTCGTGGCTACACCAATCACATTCTCCTACTCTCTCTGGACTATGGTACGTCTGACTGAAATTATAGTTTTGTTTTCTCTTCATTTAATACACAGTGTGTATTAGGCTAGCCCCCTACCCCCCCCCCCCTTCCCCCATGGCTAGGCCAACAACTTTCCTTACTCTTTCTAGACTGATACATCCTACTGCACTTGAAGTTTTTGTTTTCTCTTCATTTAATACACAGTGTGTATTAGGCTAGCCCCCTACCCCCCCCCCCTTCCCCCATGGCTAGGCCAATAACTTTCCTTACTCTTTCTAGACTGATACATCCTACTGCACTTGAAGTTTTTGTTTTCTCGTCATTTAACACAGTTTCTATGAGGCTAGCCCTTCCCCCCCCCCCCCTCCTTCTGACATGGCTAGAACAACACCTTTCCTTACTCTTTCTGGACTATGATAAGTCCAAGTGCACTTAAATTTTGTTTTGTCTTCATTTAATACAGAGCGTGTATTAGGCTACCCCCCCCTTCCCCCATGGCTAGGCCAACCACTTTCCTCACTCTTTCTGGACTGCACTTAAAGTTTTGTTTTCTCTTCATTTAATACAGAGCCTGTAATTGGCAAATCCCCCCTTCCCCTCGTGTCTACGTCAATCACAATTCCTTACCCTTTCTTGACTCTGATTTGTCTGACAGAAATTAAAAATGTATCTTCTCTTAATTTAGTAGATAGCCTGTATTAGGCTAGCCCCCCCCCCCCCCCCCGCCCCCCCCCCTTTCGACAAGGTTAGGACGACCACTTTCCTTACACTTTCTGGACTGATACATCTTACTGCACTTCAAGTTTTTATTTTCTCTTCATTAAATACAGAGCCTGTATGCGGCAAATCCCCCCTATCCCTCGTGGCTACGCCAATCTCATTTCCTTACCCTTTTTTGACATATTTGTCTGACCGAAATTAAAAATTTATCTTCTCTTGAATTAGTAGATAGCCTGTTTTAGGCCAGCCCACCCCCCCCCTTCCCCTCTAGGCTATGCCAATCAAATTCTCCTACTCTCTCTCGACTATGATACGTCTGACTGAAATTATAGTTTTGTTTTTCTTCATTTAATACACAGTCTGTATTAGGCTAGCCCCCTACCCCCCCCCCCCCTTCCCCCATGGCTAGGCCAACAACTTTCCTTACTCTTTCTAGACTGATACATCCTACTGCACTTGAAGTTTTTGTTTTCTCGTCATTTAATACACAGTCTCTATGAGGCTAGCCCTTCCCCCCCCACCCCCCCCCCCCCCCTCCTTCTGACATGGCTAGAACAACACCTTTCCTTACTCTTTCTGGACTATGATAAGTCCAAGTGCACTTAAATTTTGTTTTGTCTTCATTTAATACAGAGCGTGTATTAGGCTAGCCCCCCCCCCCCCCACCCCCTTCCCCCATGGCTAGGCCAACCACTTTCCTTACTCTTTCTGGACTGCACTAAAAGTTTTGTTTTCTCTTCATTTAATACAGAGCCTGTAATTGGCAAATCCCCCCTATCCCTCGTGGCTACGCCAATCTCATTTCCTTACTCTTTTTTGACATATTTGTCTGACCGAAATTAAAAATTTATCTTCTCTTGAATTAGTAGATAGCCTGTTTTAGGCCAGCCCACCCCCCCCCCTTCCCCTCTAGGCTACGCCAATCAAATTCTCCTACTCTCTCTCGACTATGATACGTCTGACTGAAATTATAGTTTTGTTTCTCTTCATTTAATACACAGTCTGTATTAGGCTAGCCCCCTACCCCCCCCCCCCCTTCCCCCATGGCTAGGCCAACAACTTTCCTTACTCTTTCTAGACTGATACATCCTACTGCACTTGAAGTTTTTGTTTTCTCGACATTTAATACACAGTCTCTATGAGGCTTGCCCTTCCCCCCCCCCCCCCTCCTTCTGACATGGCTAGAACAACACCTTTCCTTACTCTTTCTGGACTATGATAAGTCCAAGTGCACTTAAATTTTGTTTTGTCTTCATTTAATACAGAGCGTGTATTAGGCTAGCCCCCCCCCCCCCCCCACCCCCTTCCCCCATGGCTAGGCCAACCACTTTCCTTACTCTTTCTGGACTGCACTAAAAGTTTTGTTTTCTCTTCATTTAATACAGAGCCTGTAATTGACAAATCCCCCCTTCCCCTCGTGTCTACGTCAATCACAATTCCTTACCCTTTCTTGACTCTGATTTGTCTGACAGAAATTAAAAATGTATCTTCTCTTGAATAAGTAGATTGCCTGTATTAGGCCCCCCCCCCCCTCCCCTCGTGGCTACACCAATCACATTCTCCTACTCTCTCTCGACTATGGTACGTCTGACTGAAATTATAGTTTTGTTTTCTCGTCATTTAATACACAGTCTGTATTAGGCTAGCCCCCCCCCCCCCCGCCCCCCCCCCCCTTTCGACAAGGTTAGGATGACCACTTTCCTTACACTTTCTGGACTGATACATCTTACTGCACTTCAAGTTTTTATTTTCTCTTCATTAAATACAGAGCCTGTATGAGGCAAATCCCCCCTATCCCTCATGGCTACGCCAATCACATTTCCTTACCCTTTCTTGACTGATTTGTCTGACCGAAATTAAAAATTTGTCTTCTCTTGAATTAGTAGATAGCCTGTATTAGGCCCCCCCCCCTCCCCTCGTGACTACACCAATCAAATTCTCCTACTCTCTCTCGACTATGATACGTCTGACTGAAATTATAGTTTTGTTTTCTCGTCATTTAATACAGAGCCTGTAATTGACAAATCCCCCCTTCCCCTCGTGTCTACGTCAATCACAATTCCTTACCCTTTCTTGACTCTGATTTGTCTGACAGAAATTAAAAATGTATCTTCTCTTAATTTAGTAGATAGCCTGTATTAGGCTAGCCCCCCCCCCCCCCCCGCCCCCCCCCCCCCCCCTTTCGACAAGGTTAGGACGACCACTTTCCTTACACTTTCTGGACTGATACATCTTACTGCACTTCAAGTTTTTATTTTCTCTTCATTAAATACAGAGCCTGTATGCGGCAAATCCCCCCTATCCCTCGTGGCTACGCCAATCTCATTTCCTTACCCTTTTTTGACATATTTGTCTGACCGAAATTAAAAATTTATCTTCTCTTGAATTAGTAGATAGCCTGTTTTAGGCCAGCCCACCCCCCCCCCCCTTCCCCTCTAGGCTACGCCAAACAAATTCTCCTACTCTCTCTCGACTATGATACGTCTGACTGAAATTATAGTTTTGTTTCTCTTCATTTAATACACAGTCTGTATTAGGCTAGCCCCCTACCCCCCCCCCTTCCCCCATGGCTAGGCCAACAACTTTCCTTACTCTTTCTAGACTGATACATCCTACTGCACTTGAAGTTTTTGTTTTCTCGTCATTTAATACACAGTCTCTATGAGGCTAGCCCTTCCCCCCCCCCTTCTTCTGACATGGCTAGAACAACACCTTTCCTTACTCTTTCTGGACTATGATAAGTCCAAGTGCACTTAAATTTTGTTTTGTCTTCATTTAATACAGAGCGTGTATTAGGCTAGCCCCCCCCCCCCCTTCCCCCATGGCTAGGCCAACCACTTTCCTTACTCTTTCTGGACTGCACTAAAAGTTTTGTTTTCTCTTCATTTAATACAGAGCCTGTAATTGGCGAATCCCCCCTTCCCCTCGTGTCTACGTCAATCACAATTCCTTACCCTTTCTTGACTCTGATTTGTCTGACAGAAATTAAAAATGTATCTTCTCTTGAATAAGTAGATTGCCTGTATTAGGCCCCCCCCCCCCTCCCCTCGTGGCTACACCAATCACATTCTCCTACTCTCTCTCGACTATGGTACGTCTGACTGAAATTATAGTTTTGTTTTCTCGTCATTTAATACACAGTCTGTATTAGGCTAGCCCCCCCCCCCCCCCCCGCCCCCCCCCCCCCCCCCCGCCCCCCCCCCCCGCCCCCCCCCCCTCCTTTCGACAAGGTTAGGATGACCACTTTCCTTACACTTTCTGGACTGATACATCTTACTGCACTTCAAGTTTTTATTTTCTCTTCATTAAATACAGAGCCTGTATGAGGCAAATCCCCCCTATCCCTCATCGCTACGCCAATCACATTTCCTTACCCTTTCTTGACTGATTTGTCTGACCGAAATTAAAAATTTGTCTTCTCTTGAATTAGTAGATAGCCTGTATTAGGCCCCCCCCCCTCCCCTCGTGGCTACACCAATCAAATTCTCCTACTCTCTCTCGACTATGATACGTCTGACTGAAATTATAGTTTTGTTTTCTCGTCATTTAATACACAGTCTGTTTTAGGCCAGCCCACCCCCCCCCCTTCCCCTCTAGGCTACGCCAATCAAATTCTCCTACTCTCTCTCTTCATTTAATACACAGTCTGTATTAGGCTAGCCCCCCCCCCCCCCCCCCGCCCCCCCCCCCCCCTTTCGACAAGGTTAGGACGACCACTTTCCTTACACTTTCTGGACTGATACATCTTACTGCACTTCAAGTTTTTATTTTCTCTTCATTAAATACAGAGCCTGTATGCGGCAAATCCCCCCTATCCCTCGTGGCTACGCCAATCTCATTTCCTTACCCTTTTTTGACATATTTGTCTGACTGAAATTAAAAATGTATCTTCTCTTGATTTAGTAGATAGCCTGTATTAGGCTAGCCCCGCCCCCCCCCCCCCTTTCGACAAGGTTAGGACGACCACTTTCCTTACACTTTCTGGACTGATACATCTTACTGCACTTCAAGTTTTTATTTTCTCTTCATTAAATACAGAGCCTGTATGAGGCAAATCCCCCCTATCCCTGGTGGCTACGCCAATTACATTTCCTTTCCTTTTCTTGACTGATTTGTCTGACCGAAATTAAAAATTTATCTTCTCTTGAATTAGTAGATATCCTGTATTAGGCCCCCCCCCCCCTCCCCTCGTGGCTACACCAATCACATTCTCCTACTCTCTCTGGACTATGGTACGTCTGACTGAAATTATAGTTTTGTTTTCTCTTCATTTAATACAGAGCCTGTAATTGGCAAATCCCCCCTTCCCCTCGTGTCTACGTCAATCACAATTCCTTACCCTTTCTTGACTCTGATTTGTCTGACAGAAATTAAAAATGTATCTTCTCTTGATTTAGTAGATAGCCTGTATTAGGCTAGCCCCGCCCCCCCCCCCCTTTCGACAAGGTTAGGACGACCACTTTCCTTACACTTTCTGGACTGATACATCTTACTGCACTTCAAGTTTTTATTTTCTCTTCATTAAATACAGAGCGTGTATGAGGCAAATCCCCCCTATCCCTCGTGGCTACGCCAATCACATTTCCTTACCCTTTCTTGACTCTGATTTGTCTGACAGAAATTAAAAATGTATCTTCTCTTAATTTAGTAGATAGCCTGTATTAGGCTAGCCCCCCCCCCCCCCCGCCCCCCCCCCCTTTCGACAAGGTTAGGACGACCACTTTCCTTACACTTTCTGGACTGATACATCTTACTGCACTTCAAGTTTTTATTTTCTCTTCATTAAATACAGAGCCTGTATGCGGCAAATCCCCCCTATCCCTCGTGGCTACGCCAATCTCATTTCCTTACCCTTTTTTGACATATTTGTCTGACCGAAATTAAAAATTTATCTTCTCTTGAATTAGTAGATAGCCTGTTTTAGGCCAGCCCACCCCCCCCCCCTTCCCCTCTAGGCTACGCCAATCAAATTCTCCTACTCTCTCTCGACTATGATACGTCTGACTGAAATTATAGTTTTGTTTCTCTTCATTTAATACAGTCTGTATTAGGCTAGCCCCCTACCCCCCCCCCCTTCCCCCATGGCTAGGCCAACAACTTTCCTTACTCTTTCTAGATTGATACATCCTACTGCACTAGAAGTTTTTGTTTTCTCGTCATTTAATACACAGTCTCTATGAGGCTAGCCCTTCCCCCCCCCCCCCCTTCTTCTGACATGGCTAGAACAACACCTTTCCTTACTCTTTCTGGACTATGATAAGTCCAAGTGCACTTAAATTTTGTTTTGTCTTCATTTAATACAGAGCGTGTATTAGGCTAGCCCCCACCCCCCCCCCTTCCCCCATGGCTAGGCCAACCACTTTCCTTACTCTTTCTGGACTGCACTAAAAGTTTTGTTTTCTCTTCATTTAATACAGAGCCTGTAATTGGCGAATCCCCCCTTCCCCTCGTGTCTACGTCAATCACAATTCCTTACCCTTTCTTGACTCTGATTTGTCTGACAGAAATTAAAAATGTATCTTCTCTTGAATAAGTAGATTGCCTGTATTAGGCCCCCCCCCCCCCCTCCCCTCGTGGCTACACCAATCACATTCTCCTACTCTCTCGACTATGGTACGTCTGACTGAAATTATAGTTTTGTTTTCTCGTCATTTAATACACAGTCTGTATTAGGCTAGCCCCCCCCCCGCCCCCCCCCCCCCCCCGCCCCCCCCCCCCTCCTTTCGACAAGGTTAGGATGACCACTTTCCTTACACTTTCTGGACTGATACATCTTACTGCACTTCAAGTTTTTATTTTCTCTTCATTAAATACAGAGCCTGTATGAGGCAAATCCCCCCTATCCCTCATGGCTACGCCAATCACATTTCCTTACCCTTTCTTGACTGATTTGTCTGACCGAAATTAAAAATTTGTCTTCTCTTGAATTAGTAGATAGCCTGTATTAGGCCCCCCCCCCCCTCCCCTCGTGGCTACACCAATCAAATTCTCCTACTCTCTCTCGACTATGATACGTCTGACTGAAATTATAGTTTTGTTTTCTCGTCATTTAATACACAGTCTGTTTTAGGCCAGCCCACCCCCCCCCCTTCCCCTCTAGGCTACGCCAATCAAATTCTCCTACTCTCTCTCTTCATTTAATACACAGTCTGTATTAGGCTAGCCCCCCCCCCCCCCCCCCCCGCCCCCCCCCCCCCCCCTTTCGACAAGGTTAGGACGACCACTTTCCTTACACTTTCTGGACTGATACATCTTACTGCACTTCAAGTTTTTATTTTCTCTTCATTAAATACAGAGCCTGTATGCGGCAAATCCCCCCTATCCCTCGTGGCTACGCCAATCTCATTTCCTTACCCTTTTTTGACATATTTGTCTGACCGAAATTAAAAATTTATCTTCTCTTGAATTAGTAGATAGCCTGTTTTAGGCCAGCCCACCCCCCCCCCCTTCCCCTCTAGGCTACGCCAATCAAATTCTCCTACTCTCTCTCGACTATGATACGTCTGACTGAAATTATAGTTTTGTTTCTCTTCATTTAATACACAGTCTGTATTAGGCTAGCCCCCTACCCCCCCCCCCCTTCCCCCATGGCTAGGCCAACAACTTTCCTTACTCTTTCTAGACTGATACATCCTACTGCACTTGAAGTTTTTGTTTTCTCGTCATTTAATACACAGTCTCTATGAGGCTAGCCCTTCCCCCCCCCCCCCCCCTTCTTCTGACATGGCTAGAACAACACCTTTCCTTACTCTTTCTGGACTATGATAAGTCCAAGTGCACTTAAATTTTATTTGTCTTCATTTAATACAGAGCGTGTATTAGGCTAGCCCCCCCCCCCCCTTCCCCCATGGCTAGGCCAACCACTTTCCTTACTCTTTCTGGACTGCACTAAAAGTTTTGTTTTCTCTTCATTAAATACAGAGCGTGTATGAGGCAAATTCCCCCTATCCCTCGTGGCTACGCCAATCACATTTCCTTACCCTTTCTTGACTGATTTGTCTGACCGAAATTAAAAATTTATCTTCTCTTGAATAAGTAGATAGCCTGTATTAGGCCCCCCCCCCCCTCCCCTCGTGGCTACACCAATCACATTCTCCTACTCTCTCTCGACTATGGTACGTCTGACTGAAATTATAGTTTTGTTTTCTCGTCATTTAATACACAGTCTGTTTTAGGCTAGCCCCCCCCCCCCCCCCCGCCCCCCCCCCCTTTCGACAAGGATAGGACGACCACTTTCCTTACACTTTCTGGACTGATACATCTTACTGCACTTCAAGTTTTTTTTTTCTCTTCATTAAATACAGAGCCTGTATGAGGCAAATCCCCCCTATCCCTCGTGGCTACGCCAATTACATTTCCTTTCCTTTTCTTGACTGATTTGTCTGACCGAAATTAAAAATTTATCTTCTCTTGAATTAGTAGATAGCCTATATTAGCCCCCCCCCCCCCCTCCTCCCCTCGTGGCTACACCAATCACATTCTCCTACTCTCTCTCGACTATGGTACGTCTGACTGAAATTATAGTTTTGTTTTCTCTTCATTTAATACACAGTGTGTATTAGGCTAGCCCTCTACCCCCCCCCCCCTTCCCCCATGGCTAGGCCAACAACTTTCCTTACTCTTTCTAGACTGATACATCCTACTGCACTTGAAGTTTTTGTTTTCTCGTCATTTAATACACAGTTTCTATGAGGCTAGCCCTTCCTCCCCCCCCCCTCCTTCTGACATGGCTAGAACAACACCTTTCCTTACTCTTTCTGGACTATGATAAGTCCAAGTGCACTTAAATTTTGTTTTGTCTTCATTTAATACAGAGCGTGTATTAGGCTAGCCCCCCCCCCCTTCCCCCATGGCTAGGCCAACCACTTTCCTTACTCTTTCTGGACTGCACTAAAAGTTTTGTTTTCTCTTCATTTAATACAGAGCCTGTAATTGGCGAATCCCCCCTTCCCCTCGTGTCTACGTCAATCACAATTCCTTACCCTTTCTTGACTCTGATTTGTCTGACAGAAATTAAAAATGTATCTTCTCTTGAATAAGTAGATTGCCTGTATTAGGCCCCCCCCCCCCCTCCCCTCATGGCTACACCAATCACATTCTCCTACTCTCTCTCGACTATGGTACGTCTGACTGAAATTATAGTTTTGTTTACTCGTCATTTAATACACAGTCTGTATTAGGCTAGCCCCCCCCCCCCCGCCCCCCCCCCCCCCCGCCCCCCCCCCCCCCGCCCCCCCCCCCCCCTCCTTTCGACAAGGTTAGGATGACCACTTTCCTTACACTTTCTGGACTGATACATCTTACTGCACTTCAAGTTTTTATTTTCTCTTCATTAAATACAGAGCCTGTATGAGGCAAATCCCCCCTATCCCTCATGGCTACGCCAATCACATTTCCTTACCCTTTCTTGACTGATTTGTCTGACCGAAATTAAAAATTTGTCTTCTCTTGAATTAGTAGATAGCCTGTATTAGGCCCCCCCCCCCCCCTCCCCTCGTGGCTACACCAATCAAATTCTCCTACTCTCTCTCGACTATGATACGTCTGACTGAAATTATAGTTTTGTTTTCTCGTCATTTAATACACAGTCTGTTTTAGGCCAGCCCACCCCCCCCCCCCCTTCCCCTCTAGGCTACGCCAATCAAATTCTCCTACTCTCTCTCGACTATGATACGTCTGACTGAAATTATAGTTTTGTTTTCTCGTCATTTAATACACAGTCTGTATTAGGCTAGCCACCCCCCCCCCCCCCCCCCGCCCCCCCCCCCCTTTCGACAAGGTTAGGATGACCACTTTCCTTACACTTTCTGGACTGATACATCTTACTGCACTTCAAGTTTTTATTTTCTCTTCATTAAATACAGAGCCTGTATGAGGCAAATCCCCCCTATCCCTCATGGCTACGCCAATCACATTTCCTTACCCTTTCTTGACTGATTTGTCTGACCGAAATTAAAAATTTGTCTTCTCTTGAATTAGTAGATAGCCTGTATTAGGCCCCCCCCCCCTCCCCTCGTGGCTACACCAATCAAATTCTCCTACTCTCTCTCGACTATGATACGTCTGACTGAAATTATAGTTTTGTTTTCTCGTCATTTAATACACAGTCTGTTTTAGGCCAGCCCACCCCCCCCCCTTCCCCTCTAGGCTACGCCAATCAAATTCTCCTACTCTCTCTCGACTATGATACGTCTGACTGAAATTATAGTTTTGTTTTCTCGTCATTTAATACACAGTCTGTATTAGGCTAGCCCCCCCCCCCCTTTGACAAGGATAGGACGACCACTTTCCTTACACTTTCTGGACTGATACATCTTACTGCACTTCAAGTTTTTATTTTCTCTTCATTAAATACAGAGCCTGTATGAGGCAAATCCCCCCTATCCCTCATGGCTACGCCAATCACATTTCCTTACCCTTTCTTGACTGATTTGTCTGACCGAAATTAAAAATTTGTCTTCTCTTGAATTAGTAGATAGCCTGTATTAGGCCCCCCTCCCTCCCCTCGTGGCTACACCAATCACATTCTCCTACTCTCTCTCGACTATGATACGTCTGACTGAAATTATAGTTTTGTTTTCTCGTCATTTAATACACAGTCTGTTTTAGGCCAGCCCACCCCCCCCCTTCCCCTCTAGGCTACGCCAATCAAATTCTCCTACTCTCTCTCGACTATGATACGTCTGACTGAAATTATAGTTTTGTTTTCTCGTCATTTAATACAGTCTGTTTTAGGCCAGCCCACCCCCCCCCCCCTTCCCCTCTAGGCTACGCCAATCAAATTCTCCTACTCTCTCTCGACTATGATACGTCTGACTGAAATTATAGTTTTGTTTTCTCGTCATTTAATACACAGTCTGTATTAGGCTAGCCCCCCCCCCCCCTTTGACAAGGATAGGACGACCACTTTCCTTACACTTTCTGGACTGATACATCTTACTGCACTTCAAGTTTTTATTTTCTCTTCATTAAATACAGAGCCTGTATGAGGCAAATCCCCCCTATCCCTCATGGCTACGCCAATCACATTTCCTTACCCTTTCTTGACTGATTTGTCTGACCGAAATTAAAAATTTGTCTTCTCTTGAATTAGTAGATAGCCTGTATTAGGCCCCCCTCCCTCCCCTCGTGGCTACACCAATCACATTCTCCTACTCTCTCTCGACTATGATACGTCTGACTGAAATTATAGTTTTGTTTTCTCGTCATTTAATACACAGTCTGTTTTAGGCCAGCCCACCCCCCCCCTTCCCCTCTAGGCTACGCCAATCAAATTCTCCTACTCTCTCTCGACTATGATACGTCTGACTGAAATTATAGTTTTGTTTTCTCGTCATTTAATACAGTCTGTTTTAGGCCAGCCCACCCCCCCCCCTTCCCCTCTAGGCTACGCCAATCAAATTCTCCTACTCTCTCTCGACTATGATACGTCTGACTGAAATTATAGTTTTGTTTTCTCGTCATTTAATACACAGTCTGTATTAGGCTAGCCCCCCCCCCCCCCCCGCCCCCCCCCCTTTCGACAAGGTTAGGATGACCACTTTCCTTACACTTTCTGGACTGATACATCTTACTGCACTTCAAGTTTTTATTTTCTCTTCATTAAATACAGAGCCTGTATGAGGCAAAACCCCCCTATCCCTCATGGCTACGCCAATCACATTTCCTTACCCTTTCTTGACTGATTTGTCTGACCGAAATTAAAAATTTGTCTTCTCTTGAATTAGTAGATAGCCTGTATTAGGCCCCCCCCCCCTCCCCTCGTGGCTACACCAATCAAATTCTCCTACTCTCTCTCGACTATGATACGTCTGACTGAAATTATAGTTTTGTTTTCTCGTCATTTAATACACAGTCTGTTTTAGGCCAGCCCACCCCCCCCCCCTTCCCCTCTAGGCTACGCCAATCAAATTCTCCTACTCTCTCTCGACTATGATACGTCTGACTGAAATTATAGTTTTGTTTTCTCGTCATTTAATACACAGTCTGTATTAGGCTAGCCCCCCCCCCCCCCCCCCCCGCCCCCCCCCCCCCTTTCGACAAGGTTAGGATGACCACTTTCCTTACACTTTCTGGACTGATACATCTTACTGCACTTCAAGTTTTTATTTTCTCTTCATTAAATACAGAGCCTGTATGAGGCAAATCCCCCCTATCCCTCATGGCTACGCCAATCACATTTCCTTACCCTTTCTTGACTGATTTGTCTGACCGAAATTAAAAATTTGTCTTCTCTTGAATTAGTAGATAGCCTGTATTAGGCCCCCCCCCCCTCCCCTCGTGGCTACACCAATCAAATTCTCCTACTCTCTCTCGACTATGATACGTCTGACTGAAATTATAGTTTTGTTTTCTCGTCATTTAATACACAGTCTGTTTTAGGCCAGCCCACCCCCCCCCCTTCCCCTCTAGGCTACGCCAATCAAATTCTCCTACTCTCTCTCGACTATGATACGTCTGACTGAAATTATAGTTTTGTTTTCTCGTCATTTAATACACAGTCTGTATTAGGCTAGCCCCCCCCCCCCCTTTGACAAGGATAGGACGACCACTTTCCTTACACTTTCTCGACTGATACATCTTACTGCACTTCAAGTTTTTATTTTCTCTTCATTAAATACAGAGCCTGTATGAGGCAAATCCCCCCTATCCCTCATGGCTACACCAATCACATTTCCTTACCCTTTCTTGACTGATTTGTCTGACCGAAATTAAAAATTTGTCTTCTCTTGAATTAGTAGATAGCCTGTATTAGGCCCCCCTCCCTCCCCTCGTGGCTACACCAATCACATTCTCCTACTCTCTCTCGACTATGATACGTCTGACTGAAATTATAGTTTTGTTTTCTCGTCATTTAATACACAGTCTGTTTTAGGCCAGCCCACCCCCCCCCCTTCCCCTCTAGGCTACGCCAATCAAATTCTCCTACTCTCTCTCGACTATGATACGTCTGACTGAAATTATAGTTTTGTTTTCTCGTCATTTAATACAGTCTGTTTTAGGCCAGCCCACCCCCCCCCCTTCCCCTCTAGGCTACGCCAATCAAATTCTCCTACTCTCTCTCGACTATGATACGTCTGACTGAAATTATAGTTTTGTTTTCTCGTCATTTAATACACAGTCTGTATTAGGCTAGCCCCCCCCCCCTGCCCCCCCCCCTTTTGACAAGGATAGAACGACCACTTTCCTTACACTTTCTGGACTGATACATCTTACTGCACTTCAAGTTTTTATTTTCTCTTCATTAAATACAGAGCCTGTATGAGGCAAATCCCCCCTATCCCTCGTGGCTACGCCAATCACATTTCCTTACCCTTTCTTGACTGATTAGTCAGACCGAAATTAAAAATTTATCTTCTCTTGAATTAGTAGATAGCCTATATTAGGCCCCCCCCCCCTCCCCTCGTGGCTACACCAATCAAATTCTCCTACTCTCTCTCGACTATGATACGTCTGACTGAAATTATAGTTTTGTTTTCTCGTCATTTAATACACAGTCTGTTTTAGGCCAGCCCACCCCCCCCCCCTTCCCCTCTAGGCTACGCCAATCAAATTCTCCTACTCTCTCTCGACTATGATACGTCTGACTGAAATTATAGTTTTGTTTTCTCGTCATTTAATACACAGTCTGTATTAGGCTAGCCCCCCCCCCCCCCCCTTTTGACAAGGATAGGACGACCACTTTCCTTACACTTTCTGGACTGATACATCTTACTGCACTTCAAGTTTTTATTTTCTCTTCATTAAATACAGAGCCTGTATGAGGCAAATCCCCCCTATCCCTCGTGGCTACGCCAATCACATTTCCTTACCCTTTCTTGACTGATTTGTCAGACCGAAATTAAAAATTTATCTTCTCTTGAATTAGTAGATAGCCTATATTAGGCCCCCCCCCTCCCCTCGTGGCTACACCAATCAAATTCTCCTACTCTCTCTCGACTATGATACGTCTGACTGAAATTATAGTTTTGTTTTCTCGTCATTTAATACACAGTCTGTTTTAGGCCAGCCCACCCCCCCCCCCCTTCCCCTCTAGGCTACGCCAATCAAATTCTCCTACTCTCTCTCGACTATGATACGTCTGACTGAAATTATAGTTTTGTTTTCTCGTCATTTAATACACAGTCTGTATTAGGCTAGCCCCCCCCCCCTTTTGACAAGGATAGGACGACCACTTTCCTTACACTTTCTGGACTGATACATCTTACTGCACTTCAAGTTTTTATTTTCTCTTCATTAAATACAGAGCCTGTATGAGGCAAATCCCCCCTATCCCTCATGGCTACGCCAATCACATTTCCTTACCCTTTCTTGACTGATTTGTCTGACCGAAATTAAAAATTTGTCTTCTCTTGAATTAGTAGATAGCCTGTATTAGGCCCCCCCCCCCTCCCCTCGTGGCTACACCAATCACATTCTCCTACTCTCTCTCGACTATGGTACGTCTGACTGAAATTATAGTTTTGTTTTCTCTTCATTTAATACAGTCTGTATTAGGCAGGCCCCCTACCCCCCCCCCCCCCTTCCCCCATGGCTAGGCCAACAACTTTCCTTACTCATTCTGAACTGATACATCCTACTGCACTTGAAGTTTTTGTTTTTTCGTCATTTAATACACAGTCTGTATTAGGCTAGCCCCCCCCCCCCCTCCCCCCCCCCCCTTCTGACATGGCTAGTACAACTACTTTCCTTACTCTTTCTGGACTATGATAAGTCCAAGTGCACTTAAATTTTGTTTTGTCTTCATTTAATACAGAGCGTGTATTAGGCTAGCCCCCCCCCCCCCTTCCCCCAGGCTAGGCCAACCACTTTCCTTACTCTTTCTGGACTGCACTTAAAGTTTTGTTTTCTCTTCATTTAATACAGAGCCTGTAATTGGCGAATCCCCCCTTCCCCTCGTGTCTACGTCAATCACAATTCCTTACCCTTTCTTGACTCTGATTTGTCTGACAGAAATTAAAAATGTATCTTCTCTTGATTTAGTAGATAGCCTGTTTTAGGCCAGCCCACCCCCCCCCCCTTCCCCTCTAGGCTACGCCAATCAAATTCTCCTACTCTCTCTCGACTATGATACGTCTGACTGAAATTATAGTTTTGTTTTCTCGTCATTTAATACACAGTCTGTATTAGGCTAGCCCCGCCCCCCCCCCCCTTTCGACAAGGTTAGGACGGCCACTTTCCTTACACTTTCTGGACTGATACATCTTACTGCACTTCAAGTTTTTATTTTCTCTTCATTAAATACAGAGCCTGTATGAGGCAAATCCCCCCTATCCCTCATGGCTACGCCAATCACATTTCCTTACCCTTTCTTGACTGATTTGTCTTCTCTTGAATTAGTAGATAGCCTGTATTAGGCCCCCCCCCCCCCTCCCCTCGTGGCTACACCAATCAAATTCTCCTACTCTCTCTCGACTATGATACGTCTGACTGAAATTATAGTTTTGTTTTCTCGTCATTTAATACACAGTCTGTTTTAGGCCAGCCCACCCCCCCCCCTTCCCCTCTAGGCTACGCCAATCAAATTCTCCTACTCTCTCTCGACTATGATACGTCTGACTGAAATTATAGTTTTGTTTTCTCGTCATTTAATACACAGTCTGTATTAGGCTAGCCCCCCCCCCCCCAGCCCCCAACCCCCCTTTTGACAAGGATAGGACGACCACTTTCCTTACACTTTCTGGACTGATACATCTTACTGCACTTCAAGTTTTTATTTTCTCTTCATTAAATACAGAGCCTGTATGAGGCAAATCCCCCCTATCCCTCATGGCTACGCCAATCACATTTCCTTACCCTTTCTTGACTGATTTGTCAGACCGAAATTAAAAATTTATCTTCTCTTGAATTAGTAGATAGCCTGTATTAGGCCCCCCCCCCCTCCCCTCGTGGCTACACCAATCACATTCTCCTACTCTCTCTCGACTATGGTACGTCTGACTGAAATTATAGTTTTGTTTCTCTTCATTTAATACACAGTCTGTATTAGGCTAGCCCCCCCCCCCCCCTTTTGACAAGGATAGGACGACCACTTTCCTTACACTTTCTGGACTGATACATCTTACTGCACTTCAAGTTTTTATTTTCTGTTCATTAAATACAGAGCCTGTATGAGGCAAATCCCCCCTATCCCTCGTGGCTACGCCAATCACATTTCCTTACCCTTTCTTGACTGATTTGTCAGACCGAAATTAAAAATTTATCTTCTCTTGAATTAGTAGATAGCCTGTATTAGGCCCCCCCCCCCACTCCCCTCGTGGCTACACCAATCAAATTCTCCTACTCTCTCTCGACTATGATACGTCTGACTGAAATTATAGTTTTGTTTTCTCGTCATTTAATACACAGTCTGTTTTAGGCCAGCCCACCCCCCCCCCTTCCCCTCTAGGCTACGCCAATCAAATTCTCCTACTCTCTCTCGACTATGATACGTCTGACTGAAATTATAGTTTTGTTTTCTCGTCATTTAATACACAGTCTGTATTAGGCTAGCCCCGCCCCCCCCCCCCTTTCGACAAGGTTAGGACGGCCACTTTCCTTACACTTTCTGGACTGATACATCTTACTGCACTTCAAGTTTTTATTTTCTCTTCATTAAATACAGAGCCTGTATGAGGCAAATCCCCCCTATCCCTCATGGCTACGCCAATCACATTTCCTTACCCTTTCTTGACTGATTTGTCTTCTCTTGAATTAGTAGATAGCCTGTATTAGGCCCTTCCCCCTCCCCTCGTGGCTACACCAATCAAATTCTCCTACTCTCTCTCGACTATGATACGTCTGACTGAAATTATAGTTTTGTTTTCTCGTCATTTAATACACAGTCTGTTTTAGGCCAGCCCACCCCCCCCCCCCTTCCCCTCTAGGCTACGCCAATCAAATTCTCCTACTCTCTCTCGACTATGATACGTCTGACTGAAATTATAGTTTTGTTTTCTCGTCATTTAATACACAGTCTGTATTAGGCTAGCCCCCCCCCCCCCCCAGCCCCCAACCCCCCTTTTGACAAGGATAGGACGACCACTTTCCTTACACTTTCTGGACTGATACATCTTACTGCACTTCAAGTTTTTATTATGCCTCCGTTACGAAGTAGCCGGAGGCATTATGTTTTCGGGTTGTCCGTCCGTACGTACGTACGTACGTACGTCCGTACGTCCCGTTCTCGTGATCGCGTTATCTGAAGAACCGATTGATGGATTCCTGCCAAACTTTGGTCATGTATGTATCTTACAGAGCCGGTGAACTGATTAGATTTTGGGGTCACGAGGTCAAAGGTCAAAGGTCCCAGGGCTCATTATGTATGCAAAAACAGCTCGTGATCGCGTTATCTGAAGAACCGATTGATGGATTCCTGCCAAACTTTGGTCATGTATGTATCTTACAGAGCCGATGAACTGATTAGATTTTGGGGTCACGAGGTCAAAGGTCAAAGGTCACAGGGCTCATTATGTATGCAAAAATAGCTTGTGATCGCGTTATCTAAAGAACCGATTGATGGATTCCTGCCAAACTTAGGTCATGTATGTTACTTGCAGAGCCGATGAACTGATTAGATTTTGGGGTCATGAGGTCAAGGTCAAAGTTCATGCGGCTCATTATGTATGCAAAAACAGCTTGTGATCGCATTATCATTAGAACAGATTGATGGATTCCTGCCAAACTTAGATCATGTATGTATCTTGCAGAGCCAATGAACTGAGTCGATTCTTGGGTCATGAGGTCATAGGTCAAAGGTCATGGGCTCATTATGTATGCAAAAATAGCTTGTGAACGCATTCTCATTAGAACTGACAGATTGATTACTATTTAACTCTGGACATCTTGCAGAGCCAATGAACTGAGTAGATTTTAGGGTCATGAGGTCAAAGATCAAAGGGTCATATATATGTACATGAGAAATTGCTTGTAATCAGGATATTCTGAGAACCCATTAATGGATTACAATTGAACTTGAATTTGAAAAATTTCTTCTGTTTTGGTTTGTAAAATTGCTCTATGACGGAGGCATCATTTCGACTGCGCGCAGTTGAAGTTCCATCTAGTTTTCTCTTCATTAAATACAGAGCCTGTATGAGGCAAATCCCCCCTATCCCTCATGGCTACGCCAATCACATTTCCTTACCCTTTCTTGACTGATTTGTCAGACCGAAATTAAAAATTTATCTTCTCTTGAATTAGTAGATAGCCTGTATTAGGCCCCCCCCCCCCCTCCCCTCGTGGCTACACCAATCACATTCTCCTACTCTCTCTCGACTATGGTACGTCTGACTGAAATTATAGTTTTGTTTCTCTTCATTTAATACACAGTCTGTATTAGGCAGGCCCCCTACCCCCCCCCCTTCCCCCATGGCTAGGCCAACAACTTTCCTTACTCATTCTGAACTGATACATCCTACTGCACTTGAAGTTTTTGTTTTTTCGTCATTTAATACACAGTCTGTATTAGGCTAGCCCCCCCCCCCCTTCTGACATGGCTAGTACAACTACTTTCCTTACTCTTTCTGGACTATGATAAGTCCAAGTGCACTTAAATTTTGTTTTGTCTTCATTTAATACAGAGCGTGTATTAGGCTAGCCCCCCCCCCCCCCTTCCCCCAGGCTAGGCCAACCACTTTCCTTACTCTTTCTGGACTGCACTTAAAGTTTTGTTTTCTCTTCATTTAATACAGAGCCTGTAATTGGCGAATCCCCCCTTCCCCTCGTGTCTACGTCAATCACAATTCCTTACCCTTTCTTGACTCTGATTTGTCTGACAGAAATTAAAAATGTATCTTCTCTTGATTTAGTAGATAGCCTGTTTTAGGCCAGCCCACCCCCCCCCCCCTTCCCCTCTAGGCTACGCCAATCAAATTCTCCTACTCTCTCTCGACTATGATACGTCTGACTGAAATTATAGTTTTGTTTTCTCGTCATTTAATACACAGTCTGTTTTAGGCCAGCCCACCCCCCCCCCTTCCCCTCTAGGCTACGCCAATCAAATTCTCCTACTCTCTCTCGACTGATACGTCTGACTGAAATTATAGTTTTGTTTTCTCGTCATTTAATACACAGTCTGTATTAGGCTAGCCCCCCCCCCCCTTTTGACAAGGATAGGACGACCACTTTCCTTACACTTTCTGAACTGATACATCTTACTGCACTTCAAGTTTTTATTTTCTCTTCATTAAATACAGAGCCTGTATGAGGCAAATCCCCCCTATCCCTCGTGGCTACGCCAATCACATTTCCTTACCCTTTCTTGACTGATTTGTCAGACCGAAATTAAAAATTTATCTTCTCTTGAATTAGTAGATAGCCTGTATTAGGCCCCCCCCCCCCCTCCCCTCGTGGCTACACCAATCAAATTCTCCTACTCTCTCTCGACTATGATACGTCTGACTGAAATTATAGTTTTGTTTTCTCGTCATTTAATACAGTCTGTTTTAGGCCAGCCCACCCCCCCCCCCCCTTCCCCTCTAGGCTACGCCAATCAAATTCTCCTACTCTCTCTCGACTATGATACGTCTGACTGAAATTATAGTTTTGTTTTCTCGTCATTTAATACACAGTCTGTATTAGGCTAGCCCCCCCCCCCCCCCCCCGCCCCCCCCCCCTTTCGACAAGGTTAGTACGACCACTTTCCTTACACTTTCTGGACTGATACATCTTACTGCACTTCAAGTTTTTATTTTCTCTTCATTAAATACAGAGCCTGTATGAGGCAAATCCCCCCTATCCCTCATGGCTACGCCAATCACATTTCCTTACCCTTTCTTGACTGATTTGTCTTCTCTTGAATTAGTAGATAGCCTGTATTAGGCCCCCCCCCCCCCTCCCCTCGTGGCTACACCAATCAAATTCTCCTACTCTCTCTCGACTATCATACGTCTGACTGAAATTATAGTTTTGTTTTCTCATCATTTAATACACAGTCTGTATTAGGCTAGCCCCCCCCCCCCCCCCCCGCCCCCCCCCCCTTTTGACAAGGATAGGACGACCACTTTCCTTACACTTTCTGGACTGATACATCTTACTGCACTTCAAGTTTTTATTTTCTCTTCATTAAATACAGAGCCTGTATGAGGCAAATCCCCCCTATCCCTCGTGGCTACGCCAATCACATATCCTTACCCTTTCTTGACTGATTTGTCAGACCGAAATTAAAAATTTATCTTCTCTTGAATTAGTAGATAGCCTGTATTAGGCCCCCCCCCCTCCCCTCGTGGCTACACCAATCAAATTCTCCTACTCTCTCTCGACTATGATACGTCTGACTGAAATTATAGTTTTGTTTTCTCGTCATTTAATACACAGTCTGTTTTAGGCCAGCCCACCCCCCCCCCCTTCCCCTCTAGGCTACGCCAATCAAATTCTCCTACTCTCTCTCGACTATGATACGTCTGACTGAAATTATAGTTTTGTTTTCTCGTCATTTAATACACAGTCTGTTTTAGGCCAGCCCACCCCCCCCCCCCCTTCCCCTCTAGGCTACGCCAATCAAATTCTCCTACTCTCTCTCGACTATGATACGTCTGACTGAAATTATAGTTTTGTTTTCTCGTCATTTAATACACAGTCTGTATTAGGCTAGCCCCCCCCCCCCCCCGCCCCCCCCCCCCCCTTTCGACAAGGTTAGGACGACCACTTTCCTTACACTTTCTGGACTGATACATCTTACTGCACTTCAAGTTTTTATTTTCTCTTCATTAAATACAGAGCCTGTATGAGGCAAATCCCCCCTATCCCTCATGGCTACGCCAATCACATTTCCTTACCCTTTCTTGACTGATTTGTCTTCTCTTGAATTAGTAGATAGCCTGTATTAGACCCCCCCCCCCCCTCCCCTCGTGGCTACACCAATCAAATTCTCCTACTCTCTCTCGACTATCATACGTCTGACTGAAATTATAGTTTTGTTTTCTCGTCATTTAATACACAGTCTGTTTTAGGCCAGCCCACCCCCCCCCCTTCCCCTCTAGGCTACGCCAATCAAATTCTCCTACTCTCTCTCGACTATGGTACGTCTGACTGAAATTATAGTTTTTTTTTCTCGTCATTTAATACACAGTCTGTATTAGTCTAGCCCCCCCCCCCGCCCCCCCCCCCCCTTTTGACAAGGATAGGACGACCACTTTCCTTACACTTTCTGGACTGATACATCTTACTGCACTTCAAGTTTTTATTTTCTCTTCATTAAATACAGAGCCTGTATGAGGCAAATCCCCCCTATCCCTCGTGGCTACGCCAATCACATTTCCTTACCCTTTCTTGACTGATTTGTCAGACCGAAATTAAAAATTTATCTTCTCTTGAATTAGTTGATAGCCTATATTAGGCCCCCCCCCCCTCCCCTCGTGGCTACACCAATCAAATTCTCCTACTCTCTCTCGACTATGATACGTCTGACTGAAATTATAGTTTTGTTTTCTCGTCATTTAATACACAGTCTGTTTTAGGCCAGCCCACCCCCCCCCCTTCCCCTCTAGGCTACGCCAATCAAATTCTCCTACTCTCTCTCGACTATGATACGTCTGACTGAAATTATAGTTTTGTTTTCTCGTCATTTAATACACAGTCTGTATTAGGCTAGCCCCCCCCCCCTTTTGACAAGGATAGGACGACCACTTTCCTTACACTTTCTGGACTGATACATCTTACTGCACTTCAAGTTTTTATTTTCTCTTCATTAAATACAGAGCCTGTATGAGGCAAATCCCCCCTATCCCTCGTGGCTACGCCAATCACATTTCCTTACCCTTTCTTGACTGATTTGTCAGACCGAAATTAAAAATTTATCTTCTCTTGAATTAGTAGATAGCCTGTATTAGGCCCCCCCCCCCCCTCCCCTCGTGGCTACACCAATCAAATTCTCCTACTCTCTCTCGACTATGATACGTCTGACTGAAATTATAGTTTTGTTTTCTCGTCATTTAATACAGTCTGTTTTAGGCCAGCCCACCCCCCCCCCCTTCCCCTCTAGGCTACGCCAATCAAATTCTCCTACTCTCTCTCGACTATGATACGTCTGACTGAAATTATAGTTTTGTTTTCTCGTCATTTAATACACAGTCTGTATTAGGCTAGCCCGCCCCCCCCCCTTTTGACAAGGATAGGACGACCACTTTCCTTACACTTTCTGGACTGATACATCTTACTGCACTTCAAGTTTTTATTTTCTGTTCATTAAATACAGAGCCTGTATGAGGCAAATCCCCCCTATCCCTCGTGGCTACGCCAATCACATTTCCTTACCCTTTCTTGACTGATTTGTCAGACCGAAATTAAAAATTTATCTTCTCTTGAATTAGTAGATAGCCTGTATTAGGCCCCCCCCCCTCCCCTCGTGGCTACACCAATCAAATTCTCCTACTCTCTCTCGACTATGATACGTCTGACTGAAATTATAGTTTTGTTTTCTCGTCATTTAATACACAGTCTGTTTTAGGCCAGCCCACCCCCCCCCCTTCCCCTCTAGGCTACGCCAATCAAATTCTCCTACTCTCTCTCGACTATGATACGTCTGACTGAAATTATAGTTTTGTTTTCTCGTCATTTAATACACAGTCTGTATTAGGCTAGCCCCCCCCCCCCCCCCCGCCCCCCCCCCCCTTTCGACAAGGTTAGTACGACCACTTTCCTTACACTTTCTGGACTGATACATCTTACTGCACTTCAAGTTTTTATTTTCTCTTCATTAAATACAGAGCCTGTATGAGGCAAATCCCCCCTATCCCTCATGGCTACGCCAATCACATTTCCTTACCCTTTCTTGACTGATTTGTCTTCTCTTGAATAAGTAGATAGCCTGTATTAGGCCCCCCCCCCCCTCCCCTCGTGGCTACACCAATCAAATTCTCCTACTCTCTCTCGACTATCATACGTCTGACTGAAATTATAGTTTTGTTTTCTCATCATTTAATACAGTCTGTATTAGGCTAGCCCCCCCCTCCCCCGCCCCCCCCCCTTTTGACAAGGATAGGACGACCACTTTCCTTACACTTTCTGGACTGATACATCTTACTGCACTTCAAGTTTTTATTTTCTCTTCATTAAATACAGAGCCTGTATGAGGCAAATCCCCCCTATCCCTCGTGGCTACGCCAATCACATTTCCTTACCCTTTCTTGACTGATTTGTCAGACCGAAATTAAAAATTTATCTTCTCTTGAATTAGTAGATAGCCTGTATTAGGCCCCCCCCCCCTCCCCTCGTGGCTACACCAATCAAATTCTCCTACTCTCTCTCGACTATGATACGTCTGACTGAAATTATAGTTTTGTTTTCTCGTCATTTAATACACAGTCTGTTTTAGGCCAGCCCACCCCCCCCCCTTCCCCTCTAGGCTACGCCAATCAAATTCTCCTACTCTCTCTCGACTATGATACGTCTGACTGAAATTATAGTTTTGTTTTCTCGTCATTTAATACACAGTCTGTATTAGGCTAGCCCCCCCCCCCCCGCCCCCCCCCCCTTTCGACAAGGTTAGTACGACCACTTTCCTTACACTTTCTGGACTGATACATCTTACTGCACTTCAAGTTTTTATTTTCTCTTCATTAAATACAGAGCCTGTATGAGGCAAATCCCCCCTATCCCTCATGGCTACGCCAATCACATTTCCTTACCCTTTCTTGACTGATTTGTCTTCTCTTGAATAAGTAGATAGCCTGTATTAGGCCCCCCCCCCCCCCTCCCCTCGTGGCTACACCAATCAAATTCTCCTACTCTCTCTCGACTATCATACGTCTGACTGAAATTATAGTTTTGTTTTCTCATCATTTAATACAGTCTGTATTAGGCTAGCCCCCCCCCCCCCCGCCCCCCCCCCCCCTTTTGACAAGGATAGGACGACCACTTTCCTTACACTTTCTGGACTGATACATCTTACTGCACTTCAAGTTTTTATTTTCTCTTCATTAAATACAGAGCCTGTATGAGGCAAATCCCCCCTATCCCTCGTGGCTACGCCAATCACATTTCCTTACCCTTTCTTGACTGATTTGTCAGACCGAAATTAAAAATTTATCTTCTCTTGAATTAGTAGATAGCCTGTATTAGGCCCCCCCCCCCCTCCCCTCGTGGCTACACCAATCAAATTCTCCTACTCTCTCTCGACTATGATACGTCTGACTGAAATTATAGTTTTGTTTTCTCGTCATTTAATACACAGTCTGTTTTAGGCCAGCCCACCCCCCCCCCCTTCCCCTCTAGGCTACGCCAATCAAATTCTCCTACTCTCTCTCGACTATGATACGTCTGACTGAAATTATAGTTTTGTTTTCTCGTCATTTAATACACAGTCTGTATTAGGCTAGCCCCCCCCCCCCCCGCCCCCCCCCCCTTTCGACAAGGTTAGGACGACCACTTTCCTTACACTTTCTGGACTGATACATCTTACTGCACTTCAAGTTTTTATTTTCTCTTCATTAAATACAGAGCCTGTATGAGGCAAATCCCCCCTATCCCTCATGGCTACGCCAATCACATTTCCTTACCCTTTCTTGACTGATTTGTCTTCTCTTGAATTAGTAGATAGCCTGTATTAGACCCCCCCCCTCCCCTCGTGGCTACACCAATCAAATTCTCCTACTCTCTCTCGACTATCATACGTCTGACTGAAATTATAGTTTTGTTTTCTCGTCATTTAATACACAGTCTGTTTTAGGCCAGCCCACCCCCCCCCCCCCTTCCCCTCTAGGCTACGCCAATCAAATTCTCCTACTCTCTCTCGACTATGGTACGTCTGACTGAAATTATAGTTTTTTTTTCTCGTCATTTAATACACAGTCTGTATTAGTCTAGCCCCCCCCCCCCGCCCCCCCCCCCCCTTTTGACAAGGATAGGACGACCACTTTCCTTACACTTTCTGGACTGATACATCTTACTGCACTTCAAGTTTTTATTTTCTCTTCATTAAATACAGAGCCTGTATGAGGCAAATCCCCCCTATCCCTCGTGGCTACGCCAATCACATTTCCTTACCCTTTCTTGACTGATTTGTCAGACCGAAATTAAAAATTTATCTTCTCTTGAATTAGTTGATAGCCTATATTAGGCCCCCCCCCCTCCCCTCGTGGCTACACCAATCAAATTCTCCTACTCTCTCTCGACTATGATACGTCTGACTGAAATTATAGTTTTGTTTTCTCGTCATTTAATACACAGTCTGTTTTAGGCCAGCCCACCCCCCCCCCCTTCCCCTCTAGGCTACGCCAATCAAATTCTCCTACTCTCTCTCGACTATGATACGTCTGACTGAAATTATAGTTTTGTTTTCTCGTCATTTAATACACAGTCTGTATTAGGCTAGCCCCCCCCCCCCCTTTTGACAAGGATAGGACGACCACTTTCCTTACACTTTCTGGACTGATACATCTTACTGCACTTCAAGTTTTTATTTTCTCTTCATTAAATACAGAGCCTGTATGAGGCAAATCCCCCCTATCCCTCGTGGCTACGCCAATCACATTTCCTTACCCTTTCTTGACTGATTTGTCAGACCGAAATTAAAAATTTATCTTCTCTTGAATTAGTAGATAGCCTGTATTAGGCCCCCCCCCCCTCCCCTCGTGGCTACACCAATCAAATTCTCCTACTCTCTCTCGACTATGATACGTCTGACTGAAATTATAGTTTTGTTTTCTCGTCATTTAATACAGTCTGTTTTAGGCCAGCCCACCCCCCCCCCCTTCCCCTCTAGGCTACGCCAATCAAATTCTCCTACTCTCTCTCGACTATGATACGTCTGACTGAAATTATAGTTTTGTTTTCTCGTCATTTAATACACAGTCTGTATTAGGCTAGCCCCCCCCCCCCCCGCCCCCCCCCCCCCTTTTGACAAGGATAGGACGACCACTTTCCTTACACTTTCTGGACTGATACATCTTACTGCACTTCAAGTTTTTATTTTCTGTTCATTAAATACAGAGCCTGTATGAGGCAAATCCCCCCTATCCCTCGTGGCTACGCCAATCACATTTCCTTACCCTTTCTTGACTGATTTGTCAGACCGAAATTAAAAATTTATCTTCTCTTGAATTAGTAGATAGCCTGTATTAGGCCCCCCCCCCCCTCCCCTCGTGGCTACACCAATCAAATTCTCCTACTCTCTCTCGACTATGATACGTCTGACTGAAATTATAGTTTTGTTTTCTCGTCATTTAATACACAGTCTGTTTTAGGCCAGCCCACCCCCCCCCCCCCCTTCCCCTCTAGGCTACGCCAATCAAATTCTCCTACTCTCTCTCGACTATGATACGTCTGACTGAAATTATAGTTTTGTTTTCTCGTCATTTAATACACAGTCTGTATTAGGCTAGCCCCCCCCCCCCGCCCCCCCCCCCCCTTTCGACAAGGTTAGTACAACCACTTTCCTTACACTTTCTGAACTGATACATCTTACTGCACTTCAAGTTTTTATTTTCTCTTCATTAAATACAGAGCCTGTATGAGGCAAATCCCCCCTATCCCTCATGGCTACGCCAATCACATTTCCTTACCCTTTCTTGACTGATTTGTCTTCTCTTGAATTAGTAGATAGCCTGTATTAGGCCCCCCCCCCCTCCCCTCGTGGCTACACCAATCAAATTCTCCTACTCTCTCTCGACTATCATACGTCTGACTGAAATTATAGTTTTGTTTTCTCATCATTTAATACACAGTCTGTATTAGGCTAGCCCCCCCCCCCGCCCCCCCCCCCTTTTGACAAGGATAGGACGACCACTTTCCTTACACTTTCTGGACTGATACATCTTACTGCACTTCAAGTTTTTATTTTCTCTTCATTAAATACAGAGCCTGTATGAGGCAAATCCCCCCTATCCCTCGTGGCTACGCCAATCACATTTCCTTACCCTTTCTTGACTGATTTGTCAGACCGAAATTAAAAATTTATCTTCTCTTGAATTAGTAGATAGCCTGTATTAGGCCCCCCCCCCCTCCCCTCGTTGCTACACCAATCAAATTCTCCTACTCTCTCTCGACTATGATACGTCTGACTGAAATTATAGTTTTGTTTTCTCGTCATTTAATACACAGTCTGTTTTAGGCCAGCCCACCCCCCCCCCCTTCCCCTCTAGGCTACGCCAATCAAATTCTCCTACTCTCTCTCGACTATGATACGTCTGACTGAAATTATAGTTTTGTTTTCTCGTCATTTAATACACAGTCTGTATTAGGCTAGCCCCCCCCCCCCCCGCCCCCCCCCCCCCCTTTCGACAAGGTTAGGACGACCACTTTCCTTACACTTTCTGGACTGATACATCTTACTGCACTTCAAGTTTTTATTTTCTCTTCATTAAATACAGAGCCTGTATGAGGCAAATCCCCCCTATCCCTCATGGCTACGCCAATCACATTTCCTTACCCTTTCTTGACTGATTTGTCTTCTCTTGAATTAGTAGATAGCCTGTATTAGACCCCCCCCCCCCCTCCCCTTGTGGCTACACCAATCAAATTCTCCTACTCTCTCTCGACTATCATACGTCTGACTGAAATTATAGTTTTGTTTTCTCGTCATTTAATACACAGTCTGTTTTAGGCCAGCCCACCCCCCCCCCTTCCCCTCTAGGCTACGCCAATCAAATTCTCCTACTCTCTCTCGACTATGGTACGTCTGACTGAAATTATAGTTTTTTTTTCTCGTCATTTAATACACAGTCTGTATTAGTCTAGCCCCCCCCCCCCCCCCGCCCCCCCCCCTTTTGACAAGGATAGGACGACCACTTTCCTTACACTTTCTGGACTGATACATCTTACTGCACTTCAAGTTTTTATTTTCTCTTCATTAAATACAGAGCCTGTATGAGGCAAATCCCCCCTATCCCTCGTGGCTACGCCAATCACATTTCCTTACCCTTTCTTGACTGATTTGTCAGACCGAAATTAAAAATTTATCTTCTCTTGAATTAGTTGATAGCCTATATTAGGCCCCCCCCCCCTCCCCTCGTGGCTACACCAATCAAATTCTCCTACTCTCTCTCGACTATGATACGTCTGACTGAAATTATAGTTTTGTTTTCTCGTCATTTAATACACAGTCTGTTTTAGGCCAGCCCACCCCCCCCCCCTTCCCCTCTAGGCTACGCCAATCAAATTCTCCTACTCTCTCTCGACTATGATACGTCTGACTGAAATTATAGTTTTGTTTTCTCGTCATTTAATACACAGTCTGTATTAGGCTAGCCCCCCCCCCCTTTTGACAAGGATAGGACGACCACTTTCCTTACACTTTCTGGACTGATACATCTTACTGCACTTCAAGTTTTTATTTTCTCTTCATTAAATACAGAGCCTGTATGAGGCAAATCCCCCCTATCCCTCGTGGCTACGCCAATCACATTTCCTTACCCTTTCTTGACTGATTTGTCAGACCGAAATTAAAAATTTATCTTCTCTTGAATTAGTAGATAGCCTGTATTAGGCCCCCCCCCCCCTCCCCTCGTGGCTACACCAATCAAATTCTCCTACTCTCTCTCGACTATGATACGTCTGACTGAAATTATAGTTTTGTTTTCTCGTCATTTAATACAGTCTGTTTTAGGCCAGCCCACCCCCCCCCCTTCCCCTCTAGGCTACGCCAATCAAATTCTCCTACTCTCTCTCGACTATGATACGTCTGACTGAAATTATAGTTTTGTTTTTTCGTCATTTAATACACAGTCTGTATTAGGCTAGCCCCCCCCCCCCCCCGCCCCCCCCCCCCCTTTTTGACAAGGATAGGACGACCACTTTCCTTACACTTTCTGGACTGATACATCTTACTGCACTTCAAGTTTTTATTTTCTGTTCATTAAATACAGAGCCTGTATGAGGCAAATCCCCCCTATCCCTCGTGGCTACGCCAATCACATTTCCTTACCCTTTCTTGACTGATTTGTCAGACCGAAATTAAAAATTTATCTTCTCTTGAATTAGTAGATAGCCTGTATTAGGCCCCCCCCCCCCCTCCCCTCGTGGCTACACCAATCAAATTCTCCTACTCTCTCTCGACTATGATACGTCTGACTGAAATTATAGTTTTGTTTTCTCGTCATTTAATACACAGTCTGTTTTAGGCCAGCCCACCCCCCCCCCCCCTTCCCCTCTAGGCTACGCCAATCAAATTCTCCTACTCTCTCTCGACTATGATACGTCTGACTGAAATTATAGTTTTGTTTTCTCGTCATTTAATACACAGTCTGTATTAGGCTAGCCCCGCCCCCCCCCCCCTTTCGACAAGGTTAGGACGGCTACTTTCCTTACACTTTCTGGACTGATACATCTTACTGCACTTCAAGTTTTTATTTTCTCTTCATTAAATACAGAGCCTGTATGAGGCAAATCCCCCCTATCCCTCATGGCTACGCCAATCACATTTCCTTACCCTTTCTTGACTGATATGTCTTCTCTTGAATTAGTAGATAGCCTGTATTAGGCCCCCCCCCCCCTCCCCTCGTGGCTACACCAATCAAATTCTCCTACTCTCTCTCGACTATGATACGTCTGACTGAAATTATAGTTTTGTTTTCTCGTCATTTAATACAGTCTGTTTTAGGCCAGCCCCCCCCCCCCCGCCCCCCCCCCCTTTTGACAAGGATAGGACGACCACTTTCCTTACACTTTCTGGACTGATACATCTTACTGCACTTCAAGTTTTTATTTTCTGTTCATTAAATACAGAGCCTGTATGAGGCAAATCCCCCCTATCCCTCGTGGCTACGCCAATCACATTTCCTTACCCTTTCTTGACTGATTTGTCAGACCGAAATTAAAAATTTATCTTCTCTTGAATTAGTAGATAGCCTGTATTAGGCCCCCCCCCCCCCCTCCCCTCGTGGCTACACCAATCAAATTCTCCTACTCTCTCTCGACTATGATACGTCTGACTGAAATTATAGTTTTGTTTTCTCGTCATTTAATACACAGTCTGTTTTAGGCCAGCCCACCCCCCCCCTTCCCCTCTAGGCTACGCCAATCAAATTCTCCTACTCTCTCTCGACTATGATACGTCTGACTGAAATTATAGTTTTGTTTTCTCATCATTTAATACACAGTCTGTATTAGGCTAGCCCCCCCCCCGCCCCCCCCCCCCCCCTTTTGACAAGTATAGGACGACCACTTTCCTTACACTTTCTGGACTGATACATCTTACTGCACTTCAAGTTTTTATTTTCTCTTCATTAAATACAGAGCCTGTATGAGGCAAATCCCCCCTATCCCTCGTGGCTACGCCAATCACATTTCCTTACCCTTTCTTGACTGATTTGTCAGACCGAAATTAAAAATTTATCTTCTCTTGAATTAGTAGATAGCCTGTATTAGGCCCCCCCCCCCCCTCCCCTCGTGGCTACACCAATCAAATTCTCCTACTCTCTCTCGACTATGATACGTCTGACTGAAATTATAGTTTTGTTTTCTCGTCATTTAATACAGTCTGTTTTAGGCCAGCCCACCCCCCCCCCCTTCCCCTCTAGGCTACGCCAATCAAATTCTCCTACTCTCTCTCGACTATGATACGTCTGACTGAAATTATAGTTTTGTTTTCTCGTCATTTAATACACAGTCTGTATTAGGCTAGCCCCCCCCCCCCCCTTTTGACAAGGATAGGACGACCACTTTCCTTACACTTTCTGGACTGATACATCTTACTGCACTTCAAGTTTTTATTTTCTGTTCATTAAATACAGAGCCTGTATGAGGCAAATCCCCCCTATCCCTCGTGGCTACGCCAATCACATTTCCTTACCCTTTCTTGACTGATTTGTCAGACCGAAATTGAAAATTTATCTTCTCTTCAATTAGTAGATAGCCTGTATTAGGCCCCCCCCCCCCTCCCCTCGTGGCTACACCAATCAAATTCTCCTACTCTCTCTCGACTATGATACGTCTGACTGAAATTATAGTTTTGTTTTCTCGTCATTTAATACACAGTCTGTTTTAGGCCAGCCCACCCCCCCCCCCCTTCCCCTCTAGGCTACGCCAATCAAATTCTCCTACTCTCTCTCGACTATGATACGTCTGACTGAAATTATAGTTTTGTTTTCTCGTCATTTAATACACAGTCTGTATTAGGCTAGCCCCGCCCCCCCCCCTTTCGACAAGGTTAGGACGGCCACTTTCCTTACACTTTCTGGACTGATACATCTTACTGCACTTCAAGTTTTTATTTTCTCTTCATTAAATACAGAGCCTGTATGAGGCAAATCCCCCCTATCCCTCATGGCTACGCCAATCACATTTCCTTACCCTTTCTTGACTGATTTGTCTTCTCTTGAATTAGTAGATAGCCTGTATTAGGCCCCCCCCCCCTCCCCTCGTGGCTACACCAATCAAATTCTCCTACTCTCTCTCGACTATGATACGTCTGACTGAAATTATAGTTTTGTTTTCTCGTCATTTAATACAGTCTGTTTTAGGCCAGCCCACCCCCCCCCCCTTCCCCTCTAGGCTACGCCAATCAAATTCTCCTACTCTCTCTCGACTATGATACGTCTGACTGAAATTATAGTTTTGTTTTCTCGTCATTTAATACACAGTCTGTATTAGGCTAGCCCCCCGCCCCCCCCCCCCCTTTTGACAAGGATAGGACGACCACTTTCCTTACACTTTCTGGACTGATACATCTTACTGCACTTCAAGTTTTTATTTTCTGTTCATTAAATACAGAGCCTGTATGAGGCAAATCCCCCCTATCCCTCGTGGCTACGCCAATCACATTTCCTTACCCTTTCTTGACTGATTTGTCAGACCGAAATTAAAAATTTATCTTCTCTTGAATTAGTAGATAGCCTGTATTAGGCCCCCCCCCCCTCCCCTCGTGGCTACACCAATCAAATTCTCCTACTCTCTCTCGACTATGATACGTCTGACTGAAATTATAGTTTTGTTTTCTCGTCATTTAATACACAGTCTGTTTTAGGCCAGCCCACCCCCCCCCCCTTCCCCTCTAGGCTACGCCAATCAAATTCTCCTACTCTCTCTCGACTATGATACGTCTGACTGAAATTATAGTTTTGTTTTCTCATCATTTAATACACAGTCTGTATTAGGCTAGCCCCCCCCCCCCCGCCCCCCCCCCCCTTTTGACAAGTATAGGACGACCACTTTCCTTACACTTTCTGGACTGATACATCTTACTGCACTTCAAGTTTTTATTTTCTCTTCATTAAATACAGAGCCTGTATGAGGCAAATCCCCCCTATCCCTCGTGGCTACGCCAATCACATTTCCTTACCCTTTCTTGACTGATTTGTCAGACCGAAATTAAAAATTTATCTTCTCTTGAATTAGTAGATAGCCTGTATTAGGCCCCCCCCCCCCCCTCACCTCGTGGCTACACCAATCAAATTCTCCTACTCTCTCTCGACTATGATACGTCTGACTGAAATTATGGTTTTGTTTTCTCGTCATTTAATACACAGTCTGTTTTAGGCCAGCCCACCCCCCCCCCCCCCCTTCCCCTCTAGGCTACGCCAATCAAATTCTCCTACTCTCTCTCGACTATGATACGTCTGACTGAAATTATAGTTTTGTTTTCTCGTCATTTAATACACAGTCTGTATTAGGCTAGCCCCCCCCCCCCCCCCCGCCCCCCCCCCCCCTTTCGACAAGGTTAGGACGACCACTTTCCTTACACTTTCTGGACTGATACATCTTACTGCACTTCAAGTTTTTATTTTCTCTTCATTAAATACAGAGCCTGTATGAGGCAAATCCCCCCTATCCCTCATGGCTACGCCAATCACATTTCCTTACCCTTTCTTGACTGATTTGTCTTCTCTTGAATTAGTAGATAGCCTGTATTAGGCCCCCCCCCCCCTCCCCTTGTGGCTACACCAATCAAATTCTCCTACTCTCTCTCGACTATCATACGTCTGACTGAAATTATAGTTTTGTTTTCTCGTCATTTAATACACAGTCTGTTTTAGGCCAGCCCACCCCCCCCCCCCCTTCCCCTCTAGGCTACGCCAATCAAATTCTCCTACTCTCTCTCGACTATGGTACGTCTGACTGAAATTATAGTTTTTTTTTCTCGTCATTTAATACACAGTCTGTATTAGTCTAGCCCCCCCCCCCCCCCCCCCCCCCCCGCCCCCCCCCCCCCTTTTGACAAGGATAGGACGACCACTTTCCTTACACTTTCTGGACTGATACATCTTACTGCACTTCAAGTTTTTATTTTCTCTTCATTAAATACAGAGCCTGTATGAGGCAAATCCCCCCTATCCCTCGTGGCTACGCCAATCACATTTCCTTACCCTTTCTTGACTGATTTGTCAGACCGAAATTAAAAATTTATCTTCTCTTGAATTAGTTGATAGCCTATATTAGGCCCCCCCCCCCCTCCCCTCGTGGCTACACCAATCAAATTCTCCTACTCTCTCTCGACTATGATACGTCTGACTGAAATTATAGTTTTGTTTTCTCGTCATTTAATACACAGTCTGTTTTAGGCCAGCCCACCCCCCCCCCTTCCCCTCTAGGCTACGCCAATCAAATTCTCCTACTCTCTCTCGACTATGATACGTCTGACTGAAATTATAGTTTTGTTTTCTCGTCATTTAATACACAGTCTGTATTAGGCTAGCCCCCCGCCCCCCCCCCCTTTTGACAAGGATAGGACGACCACTTTCCTTACACTTTCTGGACTGATACATCTTACTGCACTTCAAGTTTTTATTTTCTGTTCATTAAATACAGAGCCTGTATGATGCAAATCCCCCCTATCCCTCGTGGCTACGCCAATCACATTTCCTTACCCTTTCTTGACTGATTTGTCAGACCGAAATTAAAAATTTATCTTCTCTTGAATTAGTAGATAGCCTGTATTAGGCCCCCCCCCCCCGCCTCCCCTCGTGGCTACACCAATCAAATTCTCCTACTCTCTCTCGACTATGATACGTCTGACTGAAATTATAGTTTTGTTTTCTCGTCATTTAATACACAGTCTGTTTTAGGCCAGCCCACCCCCCCCCCCCTTCCCCTCTAGGCTACGCCAATCAAATTCTCCTACTCTCTCTCGACTATGATACGTCTGACTGAAATTATAGTTTTGTTTTCTCATCATTTAATACACAGTCTGTATTAGGCTAGCCCCCCCCCCCCCCCCCCCGCCCCCCCCCCCTTTTGACAAGTATAGGACGACCACTTTCCTTACACTTTCTGGACTGATACATCTTACTGCACTTCAAGTTTTTATTTTCTCTTCATTAAATACAGAGCCTGTATGAGGCAAATCCCCCCTATCCCTCGTGGCTACGCCAATCACATTTCCTTACCCTTTCTTGACTGATTTGTCAGACCGAAATTAAAAATTTATCTTCTCTTGAATTAGTAGATAGCCTGTATTAGGCCCCCCCCCCCCTCACCTCGTAGCTACACCAATCAAATTCTCCTACTCTCTCTCGACTATGATACGTCTGACTGAAATTATAGTTTTGTTTTCTCGTCGTTTAATACACAGTCTGTTTTAGGCCAGCCCACCCCCCCCCTTCCCCTCTAGGCTACGCCAATCAAATTCTCCTACTCTCTCTCGACTATGATACGTCTGACTGAAATTATAGTTTTGTTTTCTCGTCATTTAATACACAGTCTGTATTAGGCTAGCCCCCCCCCCCCCCCCCGCCCCCCCCCCCTTTCGACAAGGTTAGGACGACCACTTTCCTTACACTTTCTGGACTGATACATCTTACTGCACTTCAAGTTTTTATTTTCTCTTCATTAAATACAGAGCCTGTATGAGGCAAATCCCCCCTATTCCTCATGGCTACGCCAATCACATTTCCTTACCCTTTCTTGACTGATTTGTCTTCTCTTGAATTAGTAGATAGCCTGTATTAGGCCCCCCCCCCCCTCCCCTCGTGGCTACACCAATCAAATTCTCCTACTCTCTCTCGACTATCATACGTCTGACTGAAATTATAGTTTTGTTTTCTCGTCATTTAATACACAGTCTGTTTTAGGCCAGCCCAACCCCCCCCCCCTTCCCCTCTAGGCTACGCCAATCAAATTCTCCTACTCTCTCTCGACTATGGTACGTCTGACTGAAATTATAGTTTTTTTTTCTCGTCATTTAATACACAGTCTGTATTAGTCTAGCCCCCCCCCCCCCCCGCCCCCCCCCCCTTTTGACAAGGATAGGACGACCACTTTCCTTACACTTTCTGGACTGATACATCTTACTGCACTTCAAGTTTTTATTTTCTCTTCATTAAATACAGAGCCTGTATGAGGCAAATCCCCCCTATCCCTCGTGGCTACGCCAATCACATTTCCTTACCCTTTCTTGACTGATTTGTCAGACCGAAATTAAAAATTTATCTTCTCTTGAATTAGTAGATAGCCTGTATTAGGCCCCCCCCCCCCTCCCCTCGTGGCTACACCAATCAAATTCTCCTACTCTCTCTCGACTATGATACGTCTGACTGAAATTATAGTTTTGTTTTCTCGTCATTTAATACACAGTCTGTTTTAGGCCAGCCCACCCCCCCCCCCCCTTCCCCTCTAGGCTACGCCAATCAAATTCTCCTACTCTCTCTCGACTATGATACGTCTGACTGAAATAATAGTTTTGTTTTCTCGTCATTTAATACACAGTGTGTATTAGGCTAGCCCCCCCCCCCCCAGCCCCCCCCCCCCCTCTTTTGACAAGGATAGGACGACCACTTTCCTTACACTTTCTGGACTGATACATCTTACTGCACTTCAAGTTTTTATTTTCTCTTCATTAAATACAGAGCCTGTATGAGGCAAATCCCCCCTATCCCTCGTGGCTACGCCAATCACATTTCCTTACCCTTTCTTGACTGATTTGTCAGACCGAAATTAAAAATTTATCTTCTCTTGAATTAGTAGATAGCCTGTATTAGGCCCCCCCCCCCTCCCCTCGTGGCTACACCAATCAAATTCTCCTACTCTCTCTCGACTATGATACGTCTGACTGAAATTATAGTTTTGTTTTCTCGTCATTTAATACAGTCTGTTTTAGGCCAGCCCACCCCCCCCCCCTTCCCCTCTAGGCTACGCCAATCAAATTCTCCTACTCTCTCTCGACTATGATACGTCTGACTGAAATTATAGTTTTGTTTTCTCGTCATTTAATACACAGTCTGTATTAGGCTAGCCCCCCCCCCCCCGCCCCCCCCCCCCCCCTTTCGACAAGGTTAGGACGACCACTTTCCTTACACTTTCTGGACTGATACATCTTACTGCACTTCAAGTTTTTATTTTCTCTTCATTAAATACAGAGCCTGTATGAGGCAAATCCCCCCTATCCCTCATGGCTACGCCAATCACATTTCCTTACCCTTTCTTGACTGATTTGTCTTCTCTTGAATTAGTAGATAGCCTGTATTAGGCCCCCCCCCCTCCCCTCGTGGCTACACCAATCAAATTCTCCTACTCTCTCTCGACTATCATACGTCTGACTGAAATTATAGTTTTGTTTTCTCGTCATTTAATACACAGTCTGTTTTAGGCCAGCCCACCCCCCCCCCCCCTTCCCCTCTAGGCTACGCCAATCAAATTCTCCTACTCTCTCTCGACTATGGTACGTCTGACTGAAATTATAGTTTTTTTTTCTCGTCATTTAATACACAGTCTGTATTAGTCTAGCCCCCCCCCCCCCCCGCCCCCCCCCCCCCCTTTTGACAAGGATAGGACGACCACTTTCCTTACACTTCTGGACTGATACATCTTACTGCACTTCAAGTTTTTATTTTCTCTTCATTAAATACAGAGCCTGTATGAGGCAAATCCCCCCTATCCCTCGTGGCTACGCCAATCACATTTCCTTACCCTTTCTTGACTGATTTGTCAGACCGAAATTAAAAATTTATCTTCTCTTGAATTAGTAGATAGCCTGTATTAGGCCCCCCCCCCCCTCCCCTCGTGGCTACACCAATCAAATTCTCCTACTCTCTCTCGACTATGATACGTCTGACTGAAATTATAGTTTTGTTTTCTCGTCATTTAATACAGTCTGTTTTAGGCCAGCCCACCCCCCCCCCCCTTCCCCTCTAGGCTACGCCAATCAAATTCTCCTACTCTCTCTCGACTATGATACGTCTGACTGAAATTATAGTTTTGTTTTCTCGTCATTTAATACACAGTCTGTATTAGGCTAGCCCCCCCCCCCCCCCCCGCCCCCCCCCCCCCTTTCGACAAGGTTAGGACGACCACTTTCCTTACACTTTCTGGACTGATACATCTTACTGCACTTCAAGTTTTTATTTTCTCTTCATTAAATACAGAGCCTGTATGAGGCAAATCCCCCCTATCCCTCATGGCTACGCCAATCACATTTCCTTACCCTTTCTTGACTGATTTGTCTTCTCTTGAATTAGTAGATAGCCTGTATTAGGCCCCCCCCCCTCCCCTCGTGGCTACACCAATCAAATTCTCCTACTCTCTCTCGACTATCATACGTCTGACTGAAATTATAGTTTTGTTTTCTCGTCATTTAATACACAGTCTGTTTTAGGCCAGCCCACCCCCCCCCCCCCTTCCCCTCTAGGCTACGCCAATCAAATTCTCCTACTCTCTCTCGACTATGGTACGTCTGACTGAAATTATAGTTTTTTTTTCTCGTCATTTAATACACAGTCTGTATTAGTCTAGCCCCCCCCCCCCCCCCCCGCCCCCCCCCCCCCTTTTGACAAGGATAGGACGACCACTTTCCTTACACTTTCTGGACTGATACATCTTACTGCACTTCAAGTTTTTATTTTCTCTTCATTAAATACAGAGCCTGTATGAGGCAAATCCCCCCTATCCCTCGTGGCTACGCCAATCACATTTCCTTACCCTTTCTTGACTGATTTGTCAGACCGAAATTAAAAATTTATCTTCTCTTGAATTAGTAGATAGCCTGTATTAGGCCCCCCCCCCCCTCCCCTCGTGGCTACACCAATCAAATTCTCCTACTCTCTCTCGACTATGATACGTCTGACTGAAATTATAGTTTTGTTTTCTCGTCATTTAATACACAGTCTGTTTTAGGCCAGCCCACCCCCCCCCCCCTTCCCCTCTAGGCTACGCCAATCAAATTCTCCTACTCTCTCTCGACTATGATACGTCTGACTGAAATAATAGTTTTGTTTTCTCGTCATTTAATACACAGTGTGTATTAGGCTAGCCCCCCCCCCCCCAGCCCCCCCCCCCCTCTTTTGACAAGGATAGGAAGACCACTTTCCTTACACTTTCTGGACTGATACATCTTACTGCACTTCAAGTTTTTATTTTCTCTTCATTAAATACAGAGCCTGTATGAGGCAAATCCCCCCTATCCCTCGTGGCTACGCCAATCACATTTCCTTACCCTTTCTTGACTGATTTGTCAGACCGAAATTAAAAATTTATCTTCTCTTGAATTAGTAGATAGCCTGTATTAGGCCCCCCCCCCCTCCCCTCGTGGCTACACCAATCAAATTCTCCTACTCTCTCTCGACTATGATACGTCTGACTGAAATTATAGTTTTGTTTTCTCGTCATTTAATACAGTCTGTTTTAGGCCAGCCCACCCCCCCCCTTCCCCTCTAGGCTACGCCAATCAAATTCTCCTACTCTCTCTCGACTATGATACGTCTGACTGAAATTATAGTTTTGTTTTCTCGTCATTTAATACACAGTCTGTATTAGGCTAGCCCCGCCCCCCCCCCCTTTCGACAAGGTTAGGACGGCCACTTTCCTTACACTTTCTGGACTGATACATCTTACTGCACTTCAAGTTTTTATTTTCTCTTCATTAAATACAGAGCCTGTATGAGGCAAATCCCCCCTATCCCTCATGGCTACGCCAATCACATTTCCTTACCCTTTCTTGACTGATTTGTCTTCTCTTGAATTAGTAGATAGCCTGTATTAGGCCCCCCTCCCCTCCCCTCGTGGCTACACCAATCAAATTCTCCTACTCTCTCTCGACTATGATACGTCTGACTGAAATTATAGTTTTGTTTTCTCGTCATTTAATACAGTCTGTTTTAGGCCAGCCCACCCCCCCCCCTTCCCCTCTAGGCTACGCCAATCAAATTCTCCTACTCTCTCTCGACTATGATACGTCTGACTGAAATTATAGTTTTGTTTTCTCGTCATTTAATACACAGTCTGTATTAGGCTAGCCCCCCCCCCCCCCCTTTTGACAAGGATAGGACGACCACTTTCCTTACACTTTCTGGACTGATACATCTTACTGCACTTCAAGTTTTTATTTTCTGTTCATTAAATACAGAGCCTGTATGAGGCCAATCCCCCCTATCCCTCGTGGCTACGCCAATCACATTTCCTTACCCTTTCTTGACTGATTTGTCAGACCGAAATTAAAAATTTATCTTCTCTTGAATTAGTAGATAGCCTGTATTAGGCCCCCCCCCCCTCCCCTCGTGGCTACACCAATCAAATTCTCCTACTCTCTCTCGACTATGATACGTCTGACTGAAATTATAGTTTTGTTTTCTCGTCATTTAATACACAGTCTGTTTTAGGCCAGCCCACCCCCCCCCTTCCCCTCTAGGCTACGCCAATCAAATTCTCCTACTCTCTCTCGACTATGATACGTCTGACTGAAATTATAGTTTTGTTTTCTCATCATTTAATACACAGTCTGTATTAGGCTAGCCCCCCCCCCCCCCGCCCCCCCCCCCCCCCCCCTTTTGACAAGTATAGGACGACCACTTTCCTTACACTTTCTGGACTGATACATCTTACTGCACTTCAAGTTTTTATTTTCTGTTCATTAAATACAGAGCCTGTATGAGGCAAATCCCCCCTATCCCTCGTGGCTACGCCAATCACATTTCCTTACCCTTTCTTGACTGATTTGTCAGACCGAAATTAAAAATTTATCTTCTCTTGAATTAGTAGATAGCCTGTATTAGGCCCCCCCCCCCCTCACCTCGTGGCTACACCAATCAAATTCTCCTACTCTCTCTCGACTATGATACGTCTGACTGAAATTATAGTTTTGTTTTCTCGTCGTTTAATACACAGTCTGTTTTAGGCCAGCCCACCCCCCCCCCCCTTCCCCTCTAGGCTACGCCAATCAAATTCTCCTACTCTCTCTCGACTATGATACGTCTGACTGAAATTATAGTTTTGTTTTCTCGTCATTTAATACACAGTCTGTATTAGGCTAGCCCCCCCCCCCCCCTTTCGACAAGGTTAGGACGACCACTTTCCTTACACTTTCTGGACTGATACATCTTACTGCACTTCAAGTTTTTATTTTCTCTTCATTAAATACAGAGCCTGTATGAGGCAAATCCCCCCTATCCCTCATGGCTACGCCAATCACATTTCCTTACCCTTTCTTGACTGATTTGTCTTCTCTTGAATTAGTAGATAGCCTGTATTAGGCCCCCCCCCCCTCCCCTCGTGGCTACACCAATCAAATTCTCCTACTCTCTCTCGACTATCATACGTCTGACTGAAATTATAGTTTTGTTTTCTCGTCATTTAATACACAGTCTGTTTTAGGCCAGCCCACCCCCCCCCCCCCCTTCCCCTCTAGGCTACGCCAATCAAATTCTCCTACTCTCTCTTGACTATGGTACGTCTGACTGAAATTATAGTTTTTTTTTCTCGTCATTTAATACACAGTCTGTATTAGGCTAGCCCCCCCCCCCCCCCCCGCCCCCCCCCCCCCCTTTTGACAAGGATAGGACGACCACTTTCCTTACACTTTCTGGACTGATACATCTTACTGCACTTCAAGTTTTTATTTTCTGTTCATTAAATACAGAGCCTGTATGAGGCCAATCCCCCCTATCCCTCGTGGCTACGCCAATCACATTTCCTTACCCTTTCTTGACTGATTTGTCAGACCGAAATTAAAAATTTATCTTCTCTTGAATTAGTAGATAGCCTGTATTAGGCCCCCCCCCCCCCCCCCTCCCCTCGTGGCTACACCAATCAAATTCTCCTACTCTCTCTCGACTATGATACGTCTGACTGAAATTATAGTTTTGTTTTCTCATCATTTAATACACAGTCTGTATTAGGCTAGCCCCCCCCCCCCCTTTTGACAAGTATAGGACGACCACTTTCCTTACACTTTCTGGACTGATACATCTTACTGCACTTCAAGTTTTTATTTTCTGTTCATTAAATACAGAGCCTGTATGAGGCAAATCCCCCCTATCCCTCGTGGCTACGCCAATCACATTTCCTTACCCTTTCTTGACTGATTTGTCAGACCGAAATTAAAAATTTATCTTCTCTTGAATTAGTAGATAGCCTGTATTAGGCCCCCCCCCCCCTCACCTCGTGGCTACACCAATCAAATTCTCCTACTCTCTCTCGACTATGATACGTCTGACTGAAATTATAGTTTTGTTTTCTCGTCGTTTAATACACAGTCTGTTTTAGGCCAGCCCACCCCCCCCCCCTTCCCCTCTAGGCTACGCCAATCAAATTCTCCTACTCTCTCTCGACTATGGTACGTCTGACTAAAATTATAGTTTTTTTTTCTCGTCATTTAATACACAGTCTGTATTAGTCTAGCCCCCCCCCCCCCCGCCCCCCCCCCTTTTGACAAGGATAGGACGACCACTTTCCTTACACTTTCTGGACTGATACATCTTACTGCACTTCAAGTTTTTATTTTCTCTTCATTAAATACAGAGCCTGTATGAGGCAAATCCCCCCTATCCCTCGTGGCTACGCAAATCACATTTCCTTACCCTTTCTTGACTGATTTGTCAGACCGAAATTAAAAATTTATCTTCTCTTGAATTAGTAGATAGCCTGTATTAGGCCCCCCCCCCCCTCCCCTCGTGGCTACACCAATCAAATTCTCCTACTCTCTCTCGACTATGATACGTCTGACTGAAATTATAGTTTTGTTTTCTCGTCATTTAATACACAGTCTGTTTTAGGCCAGCCCACCCCCCCCCCTTCCCCTCTAGGCTACGCCAATCAAATTCTCCTACTCTCTCTCGACTATGATACGTCTGACTGAAATTATAGTTTTGTTTTCTCGTCATTTAATACACAGTCTGTATTAGGCTAGCCCCCTACCCCCTTCCCTTCCCTTCCCCCTTCCAACCACTTTCCTTACTCTTTCTGGACTGCACTAAAAGTTTTTTTTCATTTAATACAGAGCCTGTAATTGTCAAATCCCCCCTTTGCCAATTACACGCTTAACCAGTCTCCTCTTCTCCCCATCTATTTCCTCTCTCTAGTATCATTTATTCCTACCCAGTCTCTTCTCATCCCGATCTATTTCCTTCTCTCTAGTATCCTTTATTCTTACCCAGTCTCTTCTTCTCTCCATCTATTTTCTTCTATTTAGTATCCTTAATTCCTATCCAGTCTCTTCTCCTCTCCATCTTTTTCCTCTCTCTAGTATCCTTTGTTCATACCCATTCTCCTCTTATATTAAATTGTAATTAAGTTATGATAAAACATTGACAATTTTCGGTTTCGTTTTTTTTTCCTGGGGGGCACTGTATAGGCCAATTGCTTATCTTAAATGAGGTGTCATGTCAATCAACACCAAAGTTCTAAAACACCGCGTATTGTTACGCACCTTTGTTCTGAGAGCGCCGACTCCAGACATGGCGGGAATGTAATAAATATGTCATTATTTTGCAAGCCGTTGTTGTGACTGGATAACGATACAGAGTAATGCCACGTGGCATGAGAACATTATTGTTCAATTATTAGAGCGTACGGACCATTTAGATTGGAAATTAACAAAATTGAAGAAGCATTGGCGGATTCAGGATTTTCCTATAGAGGGGGGGGGGGGGGGGGGGTAACGGGGCCGGGCCCCTTCCTCCCTGGCAAAAAAAACTGACGGGCCCCCACCCCTGCCCCAAAAAGATTAAAAATAAAATGGTAACCACAAAGTTACTTTTTTTGCTCAAGAGGGAGGGGGGGGGAGGGGTTGTTGAGTAAAAACATGATTATAGTTGTAGTGCTCACACTACCCCCCCCCCCTTGAGCAACAAGAAAAAAGATGTTTAAATTTCCGCCCCCCCCCCCCCCACCTCAATTGGAAAACCCTGGATCCGCCACTGCTTGCTTTACTATTTTCACCATCTCTCATTCTACCTAAATGTATCATTTAATCAGTCCTCCGATCTTTCAACAGCCTCCATCTCTCTCTTGCATCCTCTTTCTTCCTCTAATTTTGATCATCCATTTTCACCCGCTTTTTCATGCAAAATGTTTTCTTCATTGTTTCCCAATCTTTCTTCTACTCTTTCCACCATCTCTCATATCCGAAATAATCCATAATGGCAAACGATGTTAGTAGGATTTACATTAACGATGCATGTACATGACATTTTCTCTCAATTTCCAAATCGATATTTTCTCGGCGTCATGATAAACATACGATACATCCAAGCACATTGCTTCCTGTCCTATAATTGACGTGAAACTTGCATCAGAAAATGTGCCCAAACCCAAGATTCTATTAAGCACTACATGCAATCAGTATTTAATCCGTTAAATAATTTCCAAATAGTAAATACCATTAAGGGGACCTTTAGAATTGGTTCATAAAATGTGTATTGTTTCTCTAATCTCCCGGCCAGCGCCCTCGTCATCGGGCTCTTTGAAATAAGGGGACGTACGTACCTTTAGAATTTGTTCATAAAAGATTTCTTGAAGTCTGGTTTCTTTCAGGCTCAGCTCACATTTTGATGTGTAAGGGGTTCTCTCTCTCTCTCTCTTCAGATGAACTGAACTTTATTGTTCCCATTCCAATACAATTTACGTATACTTACGAACCAAGTCATAATTGTCTGGCGGCCGCCAGATAATTCTATCTTTCCTTATCATGATTATGTTATTTTCCTTCTATCTTCTTCACTTTCTACCTTTCCTTATGTTATTCTTTGTTTTTATCCTTCCACCTTCTTCTCTTTCTATTTTCCGTATGTTACTCTTTACTTTTATACTTCTATCATTTCCTCTTTCTATTTTCATTTTGAAATTCTTTGTTTTCCTTTCTATCTTCTGTTCTTTCCTGTTATTATTCTTTGTTTTTATCTTTCTATGTTCTCTTTCTATCTCTCTTGTTATTCTTTGTTTTATTTCTCTTTCTATCTGCATCATAACGTAAAGAAATATAGCTAGATTATTTGGCGGCCGCCAGCTAATTCTATCTTTCCATATGTTATGTTGCTTTACTTCTATCGTCTTCTCTTTCTAATGGTTGAGTGCAAATGAGGTATTGCCTGGGTTATCAGGCTACACATAATAATAATATGTCTTGTTTACCCAGGGTATCCTCATCAGTATTCATACTGTTCTCCCTGAGGGCCCTGCAATCATATTATTACATGAAGAGAAAATATTAACAAAATTATCCATTTTCAATGTTTAGGTAAGATTCAAAGCACTAGCTGACATTAGAAGGCGGACGTGGTTTATTTAAAAACGCTCAAGAAAAGCCTGAAATACAAGCGCAGATCCAGGGGAAGGAGCGTGCTTGGCCCCCTCCCCCTCCCCGCCAAAATAAAAGAGAAAGAGAGAATGAGAATAAGGGTAAGGGAAATAAAGAAGAGAGGAAGAAGAAAAGAAAGGGGGAAGAAGGAGATCCTCTATTGTAACTATTTTTGTATACAACTCGTGAAATATATTGACCTGTTTCGTTTTGTTTGTTTTAAAATTAATCAAGTTTATTTGTAAACACTAGCATTGGCGGATCCAGCAGGAGGGGGGGGGGTTAAGATGATGTACATTTTGTTCCTATAATAACAGGAGATGGTCAATCCCATGAATACAAGAAAAAGGGCGGAGGGGGAGCCAATAACAAGTACCAAATAAATAGCAACGAACAAACAATAAATGAATCAGAAAATAAAACGAAATCGGCGAGATGGCCTCGGACCTCCAATTATCACCTTATTAATCAATCAATAATGATACCCCCTTCTATCTTTTACTCTATATCACCGATTGCGCTCTTATCCCTCCTTTTCTAATATTCCTCTCTTCCTTCATTCCTTTCCTTTTTTTATTTGTCCTTTATACTTTTCTATTGTCTTTTGTTGTCTTCTACTATTTCTCCCCGTCTATGTCTCTCTCTACAGTTATTTAGGATCTCTTAAGTCTTATGGGGAGGGCCGTCTCGGCCTCCTGAATTCATTTTAATGTTCGTTTCTTTTTAGGTACCTTTTTCCAGTTTCGGAATTATGGACCCTATTTCATTTTCGGATTATGAACCCTATTGCATTTTTCGGAAATACGAACCTTCGGACAACCACCCTCCCCCCCCCCCCCCCGAAACGAATATCCACGGAGGAGAATTAGCTCCCCTAGGACAAATATGCCCAAACGACAAATATACGCCCCCCCCCCCCCCCCCCCCCCGTTCATTGAAGGGAAGTCCACCCTGATGATAATTTGCATTTTTCCGGAGGGGGGTGAAAATCAAAGGGGGTAATTGCCTTGGTCAGGGGGGTTCGTCGTATAACCCTTTTATTTATATCAAGTCTCCTCTTCCTCCCATGTAGATTTCCTCTCCCACGATTTCCTTTATTCTTATCCAGTTCTGATTCTTCCCATCTATTTCCTTGTATACTTTATTCCTTTACAGTCGCCTCTTCGTTCCATATATCTCTGATATCACTTAATCTTTAATATCTACATGTATTTCCCTTCCCTTTTATCCTTTATTCTTTGATTGGTCATCTGAAGACATCACCCTTCATGGATGTTTACAAGTCCCGTCAGACATTGATTGATTAACAAGTAAATGACATGAGGTCACTGTCCTCCACACCTCTACCTACCGGTAACCCCGTCTTTCTACCTCCCTCTTTCTACCTCCCTCTCTGCCCTCTCCCTCTCCCTCCTTGTGATTACATTTCCCAGACATGTTTTGACAGTTCTTATCTAAGAAATATGACACGCCCCAGCCAGCTGAAACTGAAAGGGCTTGCATAGTCTGCCAATTCAGACGTCATACCATAAATGACAACTGAAAACAAGCAAATATTTGCTTTAAAAAATTAACTTGCAAATTATTATTTAGCCAATGAGAAGAGCTAACTTGTCATCTGAAAATCAGCATTTCGAGATAGAACGAGATTGTAGGAATCGTTGTTGTAAGTGGTTTTAAAATGGAATTCTTGTGTCCGAAACTAGACTTTTAGCTGTTATAACCATTGATGGTTCCAACAACGTGTGTAAGGGAATTAATCTGTCGGATAACTTTCATCTGATTTTTGGATTTAAAGTTAAACATGGATATTCTAAAAGTGGGGTCACGTCATAGAATCAGGTAAGTATGCAATAATTTATTAATCTGTAGCTTAAAAAACTGCAGCTGCTTGTTTATGCTTAGTTGGGTCGTTTGTATTTCAAACCAGAATGAGCAAAGCGGTATGGAAATATTTTAAAAACAACTCATGTCCTATGTAATTATCAAACTTGCGTGCCTCGCGTATCGATGAATGAAATGCGTTCCTTTGTTTCATTGTCTTCGGGTTACTAGGTTATCAGATGATTATAGTGTTCAATGTATTTATGGCTGCTTTTACCTCTTGAAATAAAGGCTCTTCGTTATTCAAATATTCAACAATTATTCTGAAATAATGATGGTATTGTGAAATCCTACCCAAACTCGTTATTTCTCATTATCAAACAGCATTTTTTTCAGCTAATTACAAACGATGCCTGGTTGGCTAAGCCTATGTAGATGTACGCGCTACCTTTCCCTTGCTAGTCTGGTGAACAACCATCATGTGCAGTATGTCCGAACTTGTGGAATCAAGTCAGTCAATCGGCAATTTCCATTCATTACACAGAGATGCCAACTAGTACGGATTTCCCGTAATTTCTACGGGAAATCGGCCGATTACCCGATTTTGCCGATTTTCAAAATTAGCACTTTAAGGTTTAGCACGTACTTTTGACTATTGCAGCGCAGCCATCATTGAATCCATGCATAGAAATCCCATAGGGCTTCCGATTGGACAATTTGTTATCTAGCACACCCCTTTCACAGTGCAGGTGCATACATGTGTGTCTTTGTATATTCTGACTGTGTACGTGTGTGCGTGTGTGCCCAGCAGAGAAAGACAGCTTCGCGAGCGGGGGCCGGGTGAAATACCTCTCTTGGCCGCGCGGCCAGCGCCAGGCCTTGCTACGCTAGCGCCGTGTACACTGTGGGATTTCTCACAGGCTGTCACAGCGTTCGTTGATTTTCGTCGACAATCTGAACTCATGTTGGTTGGATTTAGATATCAATCATCATGTCTTCCACAACTAAGAAGCGTGGCAAGAAGTTACAGACTTTTAAAGAAGAATACAGTAAGAAATGGAAATGCATCGTTCCTTCAAAGAAAAGCCTGAATCATGCTAGGTGCACGATATGTGCATCAGATTTCAACATTGGACATGGCGGGGCAAAAGACGTGCAGTGGCATATCAAGACATTTTGTCATGAGTTCATCCAGTCTAATGAACAGGTATGTTACTTTTATTTAACTTGTTGTGCTATCGCGCTTGCCTGCGGGAGCTGCGCTTGCCAGCGTGCATACAAATTTGCGTCGCGCAGAAAATTACTGATTTTGTCTCCAAATTACCGATTTTTAGCCTTATGATTACTGATTTGTGCTCTGAAAGGTTGACATCCCTGATTACAGATCAAAAAATAGAAATCCCCATACATGACTCACTCACATTAACACACACATTTTTATTGATGTTTTGAGGATAGACTAAACATACAAGAATCTTGTGTTCTACGAGACTGCGGACTCCCGACTGCAGTACATTACCGCGTGACATTATCGTAGGTGGGAATACCTCGTTAACCAGTTGAGTGGCGGTACTCAATAAATTACCGTGGTAATTTGCTCACGCGCAGTACACGGCGGTACGGTGTCTACTTTATTTCGAGCAATACTGTATTTAAGGTTGTTTAATATACATGTATAAATGATGTACATGTATATATACTTTTGTACTCCCTGAACTCAAGTAGATTTTTTTGAAGTTGCACAGTTTTTTCTTTTTTCTTTCTCTTTGCCTATTTTTACTTAGGTTTTCCCACTACCGTATGTGTAGCGTGAAGGTATATAGTGTACTCGAAGCCGTTGACGAGCCTCCATTCACAGTACAGGAAGCATGGAGAAAATGGGCAGCTGCAGCACTTGGCTCCCTTTCTACAACTTCAGACGTAAGTTCATTTATTTTAACATTCAATACACATCCGCCTTTTTGTCACCGTCTTCTGCCCATCCAATATACATCCGCCTTTTTGTCACCCTCTTCTGCACATCCAATACACATCCGCCTTTTTGTCACCCTCTTCTGCCAACCAATACACATCCGCCTTTTTGTCACCCGCTTCTGCCAACCAATACACATCCGCCTTTTTGTCACCGTCTTCTGCCCATCCAATACACATCCGCCTTTTTGTCACCCTCTTCTGCCAACCAATACACATCCGCCTTTTTGTCACCCTCTTCTGCCAACCAATACACATCCGCCTTTTTGTCACCCTCTTCTGCCCATCCAATACACATCCGCCTTTTTGTCACCCTCTTCTGCCCATCCAATACATTTTGTCACCCTCTTCTGCCCATCCAATACATATCCGCCTTTTTGTCACCCTCTTCTGCCCATCCAATACACATCCGCCTTTTTGTCACCCTCTTCTGCCCATCCAATACACATCCGCCTTTTTGTCACCCTCTTCTGCCCATCCAATACATTTTGTCACCCACTTCTGCCCATCCAATACATATCCGCCTTTTTGTCACCCTCTTCTGCCTATCCAATACACATCCGCCTTTTTGTCACCCTCTTCTGCCCATCCAATACATATCCGCCTTTTTGTCACCCTCTTCTGCCCATCCAATACACATCCGCCTTTTTGTCACCCTCTTCTGCCCATCCAATACACATCCGCCTTTTTGTCACCCTCTTCTGCCCATCCAATACATATCCGCCTTTTTGTCACCCTCTTCTGCCCATCCAATACATTTTGTCACCCTCTTCTGCCCATCCAATACATATCCGCCTTTTTGTCACCCTCTTCTGCCCATCCAATACATATCCGCCTTTTTGTCACCCTCTTCTGCCCATCCAATACATTTTGTCACCCTCTTCTGCCCATCCAATACATATCCGCCTTTTTGTCACCCTCTTCTGCCCATCCAATACATTTTGTCACCCTCTTCTGCCCATCCAATACATATCCGCCTTTTTGTCACCCTCTTCTGCCCATCCAATACATATCCGCCTTTTTGTCACCCTCTTCTGCCCATCCAATACATTTTGTCACCCTCTTCTGCCCATCCAATACATATCCGCCTTTTTGTCACCCTCTTCTGCCCATCCAATACATATCCGCCTTTTTGTCACCCTCTTCTGCCCATCCAATACATTTTGTCACCCTCTTCTGCCCATCCAATACATATCCCCCTTTTTGTCACCCTCTTCTGCCCATCCAATACATTTTGTCACCCTCTTCTGCCCATCCAATACATATCCGCCTTTTTGTCACCCTCTTCTGCCCATCCAATACATTTTGTCACCCTCTTCTGCCCATCCAATACATATCCGCCTTTTTGTCACCCTCTTCTGCCCATCCAATACATATCCGCCTTTTTGTCACCCTCTTCTGCCCATCCAATACATATCCGCCTTTTTGTCACCCCTCTTCTGCCCATCCAATACATATCCGCCTTTTTGTCACCCCTCTTCTGCCCATCCAATACATATCCGCCTTTTTTTCACCCTCTTCTGCCCATCCAATACATTTTGTCACCCTCTTCTGCCCATCCAATACATATCCGCCTTTTTGTCACCCCTCTTCTGCCCATCCAATACATTTTGTCACCCTCTTCTGCCCATCCAATACATATCCGCCTTTTTTTCACCCTCTTCTGCCCATCCAATACATTTTGTCACCCTCTTCTGCCCATCCAATACATATCCGCCTTTTTGTCACCCTCTTCTGCCCATCCAATACATTTTGTCACCCTCTTCTGCCCATCCAATACATATCCGCCTTTTTGTCACCCTCTTCTGCCCATCCAATACATATCCGCCTTTTTGTCACCCTCTTCTGCCCATCCAATACATATCCGCCTTTTTGTCACCCTCTTCTGCCCATCCAATACATATCCGCCTTTTTGTCACCCTCTTCTGCCCATCCAATACATATCCGCCTTTTTGTCACCCTCTTCTGCCCATCCAATACATATCCGCCCTTTTGTCACCCTCTTCTGCCCATCCAATACATTTTGTCACCCTCTTCTGCCCATCCAATACATTTTGTCACCCTCTTCTGCCCATCCAATACATATCCGCCTTTTTGTCACCCTCTTCTGCCCATCCAATACATATCCGCCTTTTTGTCACCCTCTTCTGCCCATCCAATACATTTTGTCACCCTCTTCTGCCCCATCCAATACATATCCGCCTTTTTGTCACCCTCTTCTGCCCATCCAATACATTTTGTCACCCTCTTCTGCCCATCCCAATACATATCCGCCTTTTTGTCACCCTCTTCTGCCCATCCAATACATTTTGTCACCCTCTTCTGCCCATCCAATACATATCCGCCTTTTTGTCACCCTCTTCTGCCCATCCAATACATATCCGCCTTTTTGTCACCCTCTTCTGCCCATCCAATACATTTTGTCACCCTCTTTTGCCCATCCAATACATATCCGCCTTTTTGTCACCCTCTTCTGCCCATCCAATACATATCCGCCTTTTTGTCACCCTCTTCTGCCCATCCAATACATTTTGTCACCCTCTTCTGCCCATCCAATACATATCCGCCTTTTTGTCACCCTCTTCTGCCCATCCAATACATATCCGCCTTTTTGTCACCCTCTTCTGCCCATCCAATACATTTTGTCACCCTCTTCTGCCCATCCAATACATATCCGCCTTTTTGTCACCCTCTTCTGCCCATCCAATACATTTTGTCACCCTCTTCTGCCCATCCAATACATTTTGTCACCCTCTTCTGCCCATCCAATACATATCCGCCTTTTTGTCACCCTCTTCTGCCCATCCAATACATATCCGCCTTTTTGTCACCCTCTTCTGCCCATCCAATACATTTTGTCACCCTCTTCTGCCCATCCAATACATATCCGCCTTTTTGTCACCCTCTTCTGCCCATCCAATACACATCCGCCTTTTTGTCACCCTCTTCTGCCCATCCAATACATTTTGTCACCCTCTTCTGCCCATCCAATACATATCCGCCTTTTTGTCACCCTCTTCTGCCCATCCAATACATTTTGTCACCCTCTTCTGCCCATCCAATACATATCCGCCTTTTTGTCACCCTCTTCTGCCCATCCAATACATTTTGTCACCCTCTTCTGCCCATCCAATACATATCCGCCTTTTTGTCACCCTCTTCTGCCCATCCAATACATATCCGCCTTTTTGTCACCCTCTTCTGCCCATCCAATACATATCCGCCTTTTTGTCACCCTCTTCTGCCCATCCAATACATTTTGTCACCCTCTTCTGCCCATCCAATACATTTTGTCACCCTCTTCTGCCCATCCAATACATATCCGCCTTTTTGTCACCCCTCTTCTGCCCATCCAATACATATCCGCCTTTTTGTCACCCTCTTCTGCCCATCCAATACATTTTGTCACCCTCTTCTGCCCATCCAATACATATCCGCCTTTTTGTCACCCTCTTCTGCCCATCCAATACATTTTGTCACCCTCTTCTGCCCATCCAATACATATCCGCCTTTTTGTCACCCTCTTCTGCCCATCCAATACATATCCGCCTTTTTGTCACCCTCTTCTGCCCATCCAATACATATCCGCCTTTTTGTCACCCTCTTCTGCCCATCCAATACATATCCGCCCTTTTGTCACCCTCTTCTGCCCATCCAATACATTTTGTCACCCTCTTCTGCCCATCCAATACATTTTGTCACCCTCCTTCTGCCCATCCAATACATATCCGCCTTTTTGTCACCCTCTTCTGCCCATCCAATACATATCCGCCTTTTTGTCACCCTCTTCTGCCCATCCAATACATTTTGTCACCCTCTTCTGCCCATCCAATACATATCCGCCTTTTTGTCACCCTCTTCTGCCCATCCAATACATTTTGTCACCCTCTTCTGCCCATCCAATACATATCCGCCTTTTTGTCACCCTCTTCTGCCCATCCAATACATTTTGTCACCCCTCTTCTGCCCATCCAATACATATCCGCCTTTTTGTCACCCTCTTCTGCCCATCCAATACATATCCGCCTTTTTGTCACCCTCTTCTGCCCATCCAATACATTTTGTCACCCTCTTCTGCCCATCCAATACATATCCGCCTTTTTGTCACCCTCTTCTGCCCATCCAATACATATCCGCCTTTTTGTCACCCTCTTCTGCCCATCCAATACATATCCGCCCTTTTGTCACCCTCTTCTGCCCATCCAATACATTTTGTCACCCTCTTCTGCCCATCCAATACATATCCGCCTTTTTGTCACCCTCTTCTGCCCATCCAATACATTTTGTCACCCTCTTCTGCCCATCCAATACATATCCGCCTTTTTGTCACCCTCTTCTGCCCATCCAATACATTTTGTCACCCTCTTCTGCCCATCCAATACATATCCGCCTTTTTGTCACCCTCTTCTGCCCATCCAATACATTTTGTCACCCTCTTCTGCCCATCCAATACATATCCGCCTTTTTGTCACCCTCTTCTGCCCATCCAATACATATCCGCCTTTTTGTCACCCTCTTCTGCCCATCCAATACATTTTGTCACCCTCTTCTGCCCATCCAATACATATCCGCCTTTTTGTCACCCTCTTCTGCCCATCCAATACATATCCGCCTTTTTGTCACCCTCTTCTGCCCATCCAATACATTTTGTCACCCTCTTCTGCCCATCCAATACATATCCGCCTTTTTGTCACCCTCTTCTGCCCATCCAATACATTTTGTCACCCTCTTCTGCCCATCCAATACATATCCGCCTTTTTGTCACCCTCTTCTGCCATCCAATACATTTTGTCACCCTCTTCTGCCCATCCAATACATATCCGCCTTTTTGTCACCCTCTTCTGCCCATCCAATACATATCCGCCTTTTTGTCACCCTCTTCTGCCCATCCAATACATATCCGCCTTTTTGTCACCCTCTTCTGCCCATCCAATACATTTTGTCACCCTCTTCTGCCATCCAATACATATCCGCCTTTTTGTCACCCTCTCTCCCCATCCAATACATATCCGCCTTTTTTTTCACCCTCTTCTGCCCATCCAATACATTTTGTCACCCTCTTCTGCCCATCCAATACATATCCGCCTTTTTGTCACCCTCTTCTGCCCATCCAATACATTTTGTCACCCTCTTCTGCCCATCCAATACATATCCGCCTTTTTTTCACCCTCTTCTGCCCATCCAATACATTTTGTCACCCTCTTCTGCCCATCCAATACATATCCGCCTTTTTGTCACCCTCTTCTGCCCATCCAATACATTTTGTCACCCTCTTCTGCCCCATCCAATACATATCCGCCTTTTTGTCACCCTCTTCTGCCCATCCAATACATATCCGCCTTTTTGTCACCCTCTTCTGCCCATCCAATACATTTTGTCACCCTCTTCTGCCCATCCAATACATATCCGCCTTTTTGTCACCCTCTTCTGCCCATCCAATACATATCCGCCTTTTTGTCACCCTCTTCTGCCCATCCAATACATATCCGCCCTTTTGTCACCCTCTTCTGCCATCCAATACATTTTGTCACCCTCTT
>JAVYIG010002282.1:129715-259441 GCA_035222895.1 Strongylocentrotus droebachiensis
GGTGACAAAAAGGCGGATATGTATTGGATGGGCAGAAGAGGGTGACAAAATGTATTGGATGGGCAGAAGAGGGTGACAAAAAGGCGGATATGTATTGGATGGGCAGAAGAGGGTGACAAAAAGGCGGATATGTATTGGATGGGCAGAAGAGGGTGACAAAATGTATTGGATGGGCAGAAGAGGGTGACAAAAAGGCGGATATGTATTGGATGGGCAGAAGAGGGTGACAAAAAGGCGGATATGTATTGGATGGGCAGAAGAGGGTGACAAAATGTATTGGATGGGCAGAAGAGGGTGACAAAAAGGCGGATATGTATTGGATGGGCAGAAGAGGGTGACAAAATGTATTGGATGGGCAGAAGAGGGTGACAAAAAGGCGGATATGTATTGGATGGGCAGAAGAGGGTGACAAAAAGGCGGATATGTATTGGATGGGCAGAAGAGGGTGACAAAAAGGCGGATATGTATTGGATGGGCAGAAGAGGGTGACAAAAAGGCGGATATGTATTGGATGGGCAGAAGAGGGTCACAAAATGTATTGGATGGGCAGAAGAGGGTGACAAAATGTATTGGATGGCAGAAGAGGGTGACAAAAAGGCGGATATGTATTGGATGGGCAGAAGAGGGTGACAAAATGTATTGGATGGGCAGAAGAGGGTGACAAAAAGGCGGATATGTATTGGATGGGCAGAAGAGGGTGACAAAAAGGCGGATATGTATTGGATGGCAGAAGAGGGTGACAAAATGTATTGGATGGGCAGAAGAGGGTGACAAAAAGGCGGATATGTATTGGATGGGCAGAAGAGGGTGACAAAATGTATTGGATGGGCAGAAGAGGGTGACAAAAAGGCGGATATGTATTGGATGGGCAGAAGAGGGTGACAAAAAGGCGGATATGTATTGGATGGGCAGAAGAGGGTGACAAAATGTATTGGATGGGCAGAAGAGGGTGACAAAAAGGCGGATATGTATTGGATGGGCAGAAGAGGGTGACAAAATGTATTGGATGGGCAGAAGAGGGTGACAAAAAGGCGGATATGTATTGGATGGGCAGAAGAGGGTGACAAAATGTATTGGATGGGCAGAAGAGGGTGACAAAAAGGCGGATATGTATTGGATGGGCAGAAGAGGGTGACAAAAAGGCGGATATGTATTGGATGGGCAGAAGAGGGTGACAAAAAGGCGGATATGTATTGGATGGGCAGAAGAGGGTGACAAAATGTATTGGATGGGCAGAAGAGGGTGACAAAAAGGCGGATATGTATTGGATGGGCAGAAGAGGGTGACAAAAAGGCGGATATGTATTGGATGGGCAGAAGAGGGTGACAAAGAATGTATTGGATGGGCAGAAGAGGGTGACAAAAAGGCGGATATGTATTGGATGGGCAGAAGAGGGTGACAAAATGTATTGGATGGGCAGAAGAGGGTGACAAAAAGGCGGATATGTATTGGATGGGCAGAAGAGGGTGACAAAATGTATTGGATGGGCAGAAGAGGGTGACAAAAAGGCGGATATGTATTGGATGGGCAGAAGAGGGTGACAAAATGTATTGGATGGGCAGAAGAGGGTGACAAAAAGGCGGATATGTATTGGATGGGCAGAAGAGGGTGACAAAAAGGCGGATATGTATTGGATGGGCAGAAGAGGGTGACAAAAAGGCGGATATGTATTGGATGGGCAGAAGAGGGTGACAAAAAGGCGGATATGTATTGGATGGGCAGAAGAGGGTGACAAAAAGGCGGATATGTATTGGATGGGCAGAAGAGGGTGACAAAAAGGCGGATATGTATTGGATGGGCAGAAGAGGGTGACAAAATGTATTGGATGGGCAGAAGAGGGTGACAAAATGTATTGGATGGGCAGAAGAGGGTGACAAAAAGGCGGATATGTATTGGATGGGCAGAAGAGGGTGACAAAAAGGCGGATATGTATTGGATGGGCAGAAGAGGGTGACAAAATGTATTGGATGGGCAGAAGAGGGTGACAAAAAGGTGGATATGTATTGGATGGGCAGAAGAGGGTGACAAAAAGGCGGATATGTATTGGATGGGCAGAAGAGGGTGACAAAATGTATTGGATGGGCAGAAGAGGGTGACAAAAAGGCGGATATGTATTGGATGGGCAGAAGAGGGTGACAAAAAGGTGGATATGTATTGGATGGGCAGAAGAGGGTGACAAAAAGGCGGATATGTATTGGATGGGCAGAAGAGGGTGACAAAATGTATTGGATGGGCAGAAGAGGGTGACAAAAAGGCGGATATGTATTGGATGGGCAGAAGAGGGTGACAAAATGTATTGGATGGGCAGAAGAGGGTGACAAAAAGGCGGATATGTATTGGATGGGCAGAAGAGGGTGACAAAATGTATTGGATGGGCAGAAGAGGGTGACAAAAAGGCGGATATGTATTGGATGGGCAGAAGAGGGTGACAAAATGTATTGGATGGGCAGAAGAGGGTGACAAAAAGGCGGATATGTATTGGATGGGCAGAAGAGGGTGACAAAATGTATTGGATGGGCAGAAGAGGGTGACAAAAAGGCGGATATGTATTGGATGGACAGAAGAGGGTGACAAAATGTATTGGATGGGCAGAAGAGGGTGACAAAATGTATTGGATGGGCAGAAGAGGGTGACAAAAAGTGACAAAATGTATTGGATGGGCAGAAGAGGGTGACAAAAAGGCGGATATGTATTGGATGGGCAGAAGAGGGTGACAAAAAGGCGGATATGTATTGGATGGGCAGAAGAGGGTGACAAAATGTATTGGATGGGCAGAAGAGGGTGACAAAAAGGCGGATATGTATTGGATGGGCAGAAGAGGGTGACAAAATGTATTGGATGGGCAGAAGAGGGTGACAAAAAGGCGGATATGTATTGGATGGGCAGAAGAGGGTGACAAAAAGGCGGATATGTATTGGATGGGCAGAAGAGGGTGACAAAATGTATTGGATGGGCAGAAGAGGGTGACAAAAAGGCGGATATGTATTGGATGGGCAGAAGAGGGTGACAAAATGTATTGGATGGGCAGAAGAGGGTGACAAAAAGGCGGATATGTATTGGATGGGCAGAAGAGGGTGACAAAAAGGCGGATATGTATTGGATGGGCAGAAGAGGGTGACAAAATGTATTGGATGGGCAGAAGAGGGTGACAAAAAGGCGGATATGTATTGGATGGGCAGAAGAGGGTGACAAAATGTATTGGATGGGCAGAAGAGGGTGACAAAATGTATTGGATGGGCAGAAGAGGGTGACAAAATGTATTGGATGGGCAGAAGAGGGTGACAAAAAGGCGGATATGTATTGGATGGGCAGAAGAGGGTGACAAAATGTATTGGATGGGCAGAAGAGGGTGACAAAAAGGCGGATATGTATTGGATGGGCAGAAGAGGGTGACAAAAAGGCGGATATGTATTGGATGGGCAGAAGAGGGTGACAAAATGTATTGGATGGGCAGAAGAGGGTGACAAAAAGGCGGATATGTATTGGATGGGCAGAAGAGGGTGACAAAAAGGCGGATATGTATTGGATGGGCAGAAGAGGGTGACAAAATGTATTGGATGGGCAGAAGAGGGTGACAAAAAGGCGGATGTGTATTGGATGGGCAGAAGAGGGTGACAAAAAGGCGGATATGTATTGGATGGGCAGAAGAGGGTGACAAAATGTATTGGATGGGCAGAAGAGGGTGACAAAAAGGCGGATATGTATTGGATGGGCAGAAGAGGGTGACAAAAAGGCGGATATGTATTGGATGGGCAGAAGAGGGTGACAAAATGTATTGGATGGGCAGAAGAGGGTGACAAAAAGGCGGATGTGTATTGGATGGGCAGAAGAGGGTGACAAAAAGGCGGATATGTATTGGATGGGCAGAAGAGGGTGACAAAATGTATTGGATGGGCAGAAGAGGGTGACAAAAAGGCGGATATGTATTGGATGGGCAGAAGAGGGTGACAAAAAGGCGGATATGTATTGGATGGGCAGAAGAGGGTGACAAAATGTATTGGATGGGCAGAAGAGGGTGACAAAAAGGCGGATATGTATTGGATGGGCAGAAGAGGGTGACAAAAGCGGATATGTATTGGATGGGCAGAAGAGGGTGACAAAAAGGCGGATATGTATTGGATGGGCAGAAGAGGGTGACAAAAAGGCGGATATGTATTGGATGGGCAGAAGAGGGTGACAAAATGTATTGGATGGGCAGAAGAGGGTGACAAAAAGGCGGATATGTATTGGATGGGCAGAAGAGGGTGACAAAGATGTATTGGATGGGCAGAAGAGGGTGACAAAAAGGCGGATATGTATTGGATGGGCAGAAGAGGGTGACAAAAAGGCGGATATGTATTGGATGGGCAGAAGAGGGTGACAAAATGTATTGGATGGGCAGAAGAGGGTGACAAAAAGGCGGATATGTATTGGATGGGCAGAAGAGGGTGACAAAAAGGCGGATATGTATTGGATGGGCAGAAGAGGGTGACAAAAAGGCGGATATGTATTGGATGGGCAGAAGAGGGTGACAAAAAGGCGGATATGTATTGGATGGGCAGAAGAGGGTGACAAAATGTATTGGATGGGCAGAAGAGGGTGACAAAAAGGCGGATATGTATTGGATGGGCAGAAGAGGGTGACAAAATGTATTGGATGGGCAGAAGAGGGTGACAAAAAGGCGGATATGTATTGGATGGGCAGAAGAGGGTGACAAAAAGGCGGATATGTATTGGATGGGCAGAAGAGGGTGACAAAATGTATTGGATGGGCAGAAGAGGGTGACAAAAAGGCGGATATGTATTGGATGGGCAGAAGAGGGTGACAAAAAGGCGGATGTGTATTGGATGGGCAGAAGAGGGTGACAAAAAGGCGGATGTGTATTGGATGGGCAGAAGAGGGTGACAAAAAGGCGGATATGTATTGGATGAGCAGAAGAGGGTGACAAAATGTATTGGATGGGCAGAAGAGGGTGACAAAAAGGCGGATGTGTATTGGATGGGCAGAAGAGGGTGACAAAAAGGCGGATATGTATTGGATGGGCAGAAGTGGGTGACAAAATGTATTGGATGGGCAGAAGAGGGTGACAAAAAGGCGGATGTGTATTGGATGGGCAGAAGAGGGTGACAAAAAGGCGGATGTGTATTGGATGAGCAGAAGAGGGTGACAAAAAGGCGGATATGTATTGGATGGGCAGAAGAGGGTGACAAAAAGGCGGATGTGTATTGGATGGGCAGAAGAGGGTGACAAAAAGGCGGATGTGTATTGGTTGGCAGAAGAGGGTGACAAAAAGGCGGATGTGTATTGGTTGGCAGAAGAGGGTGACAAAAAGGCGGATGTGTATTGGATGGGCAGAAGACGGTGACAAAAAGGCGGATGTGTATTGGTTGGCAGAAGCGGGTGACAAAAAGGCGGATGTGTATTGGTTGGCAGAAGAGGGTGACAAAAAGGCGGATGTGTATTGGATGGGCAGAAGAGGGTGACAAAAAGGCGGATATGTATTGGATGGGCAGAAGTGGGTGACAAAATGTATTGGATGGGCAGAAGAGGGTGACAAAAAGGCGGATATGTATTGAATGTTAAAATAAATGAACTTACGTCTGAAGTTGTAGAAAGGGAGCCAAGTGCTGCAGCTGCCCATTTTCTCCATGCTTCCTGTACTGTGAATGGAGGCTCTATACCTTCACGCTACACATACGGTAGTGGGAAAACCTAAGTAAAAATAGGCAAAGAGAAAGAAAAAAGAAAAAACTGTGCAACTTCAAAAAATCTACTTGAGTTCAGGGAGTACAAAAGTATATATACATGTACATCATTTATACATGTATATTAAACAACCTTAAATACAGTATTGCTCGAAATAAAGTAGACACCGTACCGCCGTGTACTGCGCGTGAGCAAATTACCACGGTAATTTATTGAGTACCGCCACTCAACTGGTTAACGAGGTATTCCCACCTACGATAATGTCACGCGGTAATGTACTGCAGTCGGGAGTCCGCAGTCTCGTAGAACACAAGATTCTTGTATGTTTAGTCTATCCTCAAAACATCAATAAAAATGTGTGTGTTAATGTGAGTGAGTCATGTATGGGGATTTCTATTTTTTGATCTGTAATCAGGGATGTCAACCTTTCAGAGCACAAATCAGTAATCATAAGGCTAAAAATCAGTAATTTGGAGACAAAATCAGTAATTTTCTGCGCGACGCAAATTTGTATGCACGCTGGCAAGCGCAGCTCCCGCAGGCAAGCGCGATAGCACAACAAGTTAAATAAAAGTAACATACCTGTTCATTAGACTGGATGAACTCATGACAAAATGTCTTGATATGCCACTGCACGTCTTTTGCCCCGCCATGTCCAATGTTGAAATCTGATGCACATATCGTGCACCTAGCATGATTCAGGCTTTTCTTTGAAGGAACGATGCATTTCCATTTCTTACTGTATTCTTCTTTAAAAGTCTGTAACTTCTTGCCACGCTTCTTAGTTGTGGAAGACATGATGATTGATATCTAAATCCAACCAACATGAGTTCAGATTGTCGACGAAAATCAACGAACGCTGTGACAGCCTGTGAGAATCCCACAGTGTACACGGCGCTAGCGTAGCAAGGCCTGGCGCTGGCCGCGCGGCCAAGAGAGGTATTTCACCCGGCCCCCGCTCGCGAAGCTGTCTTTCTCTGCTGGGCACACACGCACACACGTACACAGTCAGAATATACAAAGACACACATGTATGCACCTGCACTGTGAAAGGGGTGTGCTAGATAACAAATTGTCCAATCGGAAGCCCTATGGGATTTCTATGCATGGATTCAAGGATGGCTGCGCTGCAATAGTCAAAAGTACGTGCTAAACCTTAAAGTGCTAATTTTGAAAATCGGCAAAATCGGGTAATCGGCCGATTTCCCGTAGAAATTACGGGAAATCCGTACTAGTTGGCATCTCTGTGTAATGAAAGGAAATTGCCGATTGACTGACTTGATTCCACAAGTTCGGACATACTGCACATGATGGTTGTTCACCAGACTAGCAAGGGAAAGGTAGCGCGTACATCTACATAGGCTTAGCCAACCAGGCATCGTTTGTAATTAGCTGAAAAAAATGCTGTTTGATAATGAGAAATAACGAGTTTGGGTAGGATTTCACAATACCATCATTATTTCAGAATAATTGTTGAATATTTGAATAACGAAGAGCCTTTATTTCAAGAGGTAAAAGCAGCCATAAATACATTGAACACTATAATCATCTGATAAACTTAAACTACCCCAGCGTGTAACCTAGTAACCCGAAGACAATGAAACAAAGGAACGCATTTCATTCATCGATACGCGAGGCACGCAAGTTTGATAATTACATAGGACATGAGTTGTTTATAAAATATTTCCATACCGCTTTGCTCATTCTGGTTTGAAATACAAACGACCCAACTAAGCATAGACAAGCAGCTGCAGTTTTTTAAGCTACAGATTAATAAATTATTGCATACTTACCTGATTCTATGACGTGACCCCACTTTTAGAATATCCATGTTTAACTTTAATCCGAAAATCAGATGAAAGTTATCCGACAGATTAATTCCCTTACACACGTTGTTGGAACCATCAATGGTATAACAGCTAAAAGTCTAGTTTCGGACACAAGAATTCCATTTTAAAACCACTACAACAACGATTCGTACAATCTCGTTCTATCTCGAAATGCTGATTTTCAGATGACAAGTTAGCTCTTCTCATTGGCTAAATAATAATTTGCAAGTTAATTTTTTTAAGCAAATATTTGCTTGTTTTCAGTTGTCATTTATGGTATGACGTCTGAATTGGCAGACTATGCAAGCCCTTTCAGTTTCAGCTGGCTGGGGCGTGTCATATTTCTTAGATAAGAACTGTCAAAACATGTCTGGGAAATGTAATCACGAGGAGGGAGAGGGAGAGGGCAGAGAGGGAGGTAGAAAGAGGGAGGTAGAAAGACGGGGTTACCGGTAGGTAGAGGTGTGGAGGACAGTGACCTCATGTCATTTACTTGTTAATCAATCAATGTCTGACGGGACTTGTGAACATCCATGAAGGGTGATGTCTTCAGATGACCAATCAAAGAATAAAGGATAAAAGGGAAGGGAAATACATGTAGATATTAAAGATTAAATGATATCAGAGATATATGGAACGAAGAGGCGACTGTAAAGGAATAAAGTATACAAGGAAATAGATGGGAAGAATCAGAAACTGGATAAGAATAAAGGAAATCGTGGGAGAGGAAATCGTCATGGGAGGAAGAGGAGACTTGATATAAATAAAAGGGTTATACGACGAACACCCCCGACCAAGGCAATTACCCCCTTTGATTTTCACCCCCCTCCGGAAAAATGCAAATTATCATCAGGGTGGACTTCCCCTTCAATGAACGGGGGGGGGGGGGGGGGGCGTATATTTGTCGTTTGGGCATATTTGTCCTAGGGGAGCTAATTCTCCTCCGTGGATATTCGTTTCGGGGGGGGGGGGGGGAGGGTGGTTGTCCGAAGGTTCGTATTTCCGAAAAATGCAATAGGGTTCATAATCCGAAAATGAAATAGGGTCCATAATTCCGAAACTGGAAAAAGGTACCTAAAAAGAAACGAACATTAAAATGAATTCAGGAGGCCGAGACGGCCCCCCCCATAAGACTTAAGAGATCCTAAATAACTGTAGAGAGAGACATAGACGGGGAGAAATAGTAGAAGACAACAAAAGACAATAGAAAAGTATAAAGGACAAATAAAAAAAGGAAAGGAATGAAGGAAGAGAGGAATATTAGAAAAGGAGGGATAAGAGCGCAATCGGTGATATAGAGTAAAAGATAGAAGGGGGTATCATTATTGATTGATTAATAAGGTGATAATTGGAGGTCCGAGGACATCTCGCCGATTTCGTTTTATTTTCTGATTCATTTATTGTTTGTTCGTTGCTATTTATTTGGTACTTGTTATTGGCTCCCCCTCCGCCCTTTTTCTTGTATTCATGGGATTGACCATCTCCTGTTATTATAGGAACAAAATGTACATCATCTTAACCCCCCCCCCCCCCTCCTGCTGGATCCGCCAATAAACTTGATTAATTTTAAAACAAACAAAACGAAACAGGTCAATATATTTCACGAGTTGTATACAAAAATAGTTACAATAGAGGATCTCCTTCTTCCCCCTTTCTTTTCTTCTTCCTCTCTTCTTTATTTCCCTTACCCTTATTCTCATTCTCTCTTTCTCTTTTATTTTGGCGGGGAGGGGGAGGGGCCAAGCATGCTCCTTCCCCTGGATCTGCGCTTGTATTTCAGGCTTTTCTTGAGCGTTTTTAAATAAACCACGTCCGCCTTCTAATGTCAGCTAGTGCTTTGAATCTTACCTAAACATTGAAAATGGATAATTTTGTTAATATTTTCTCTTCATGTAATAATATGATTGCAGGGCCCTCAGGGAGAACAGTATGAATACTGATGAGGATACCCTGGGTAAACAAGACATATTATTATTATGTGTAGCCTGATAACCCAGGCAATACCTCATTTGCACTCAACCATTAGAAAGAGAAGACGATAGAAGTAAAGCAACATAACATATGGAAAGATAGAATTAGCTGGCGGCCGCCAAATAATCTAGCTATATTTCTTTACGTTATGATGCAGATAGAAAGAGAAATAAAACAAAGAATAACAAGAGAGATAGAAAGAGAAGATAGAAAGATAAAAACAAAGAATAATAACAGGAAAGAACAGAAGATAGAAAGGAAAACAAAGAATTTCAAAATGAAAATAGAAAGAGGAAATGATAGAAGTATAAAAGTAAAGAGTAACATACGGAAAATGGAAAGAGAAGAAGGTGGAAGGATAAAAACAAAGAATAACATAAGGAAAGGTAGAAAGTGAAGAAGATAGAAGGAAAATAACATAATCATGATAAGGAAAGATAGAATTATCTGGCGGCCGCCAGACAATTATGACTTGGTTCGTAAGTATACGTAAATTGTATTGGAATGGGAACAATAAAGTTCAGTTCATCTGAAGAGAGAGAGAGAGAGAGAACCCCTTACACATCAAAATGTGAGCTGAGCCTGAAAGAAACCAGACTTCAAGAAATCTTTTATGAACAAATTCTAAAGGTACGTACGTCCCCTTATTTCAAAGAGCCCGATGACGAGGGCGCTGGCCGGGAGATTAGAGAAACAATACACATTTTATGAACCAATTCTAAAGGTCCCCTTAATGGTATTTACTATTTGGAAATTATTTAACGGATTAAATACTGATTGCATGTAGTGCTTAATAGAATCTTGGGTTTGGGCACATTTTCTGATGCAAGTTTCACATCAATTATAGGACAGGAAGCAATGTGCTTGGATGTATCGTATGTTTATCATGACGCCGAGAAAATATCGATTTGGAAATTGAGAGAAAATGTCATGTACATGCATCGTTAATTTATCCTTTGTGTTATGATGTAAATCCTACTAACATCGTTTGCCATTATGGATTATTTCGGATATGAGAGATGGTGGAAAGAGTAGAAGAAAGATTGGGAAACAATGAAGAAAACATTTTGCATGAAAAAGCGGGTGAAAATGGATGATCAAAATTAGAGGAAGAAAGAGGATGCAAGAGAGAGATGGAGGCTGTTGAAAGATCGGAGGACTGATTAAATGATACGTTTAGGTAGAATGAGAGATGGTGAAAATAGTAAAGCAAGCAGTGGCGGATCCAGGGTTTTCCAATTGAGGTGGGGGGGGGGGGGGGCGGAAATTTAAACATCTTTTTTCTTGTTGCTCAAGGGGGGGGGGTGTAGTGTGAGCACTACAACTATAATCATGTTTTTACTCAACAACCCCTCCCCCCCCCCCCTCCCTCTTGAGCAAAAAAAGTAACTTTGTGGTTACCATTTTATTTTTAATCTTTTTGGGGCAGGGGTGGGGGCCCGTCAGTTTTTTTTGCCAGGGAGGCCCGTTACCCCCCCCCCCCCCCTCTATAGGAAAATCCTGAATCCGCCAATGCTTCTTCAATTTTGTTAATTTCCAATCTAAATGGTCCGTACGCTCTAATAATTGAACAATAATGTTCTCATGCCACGTGGCATTACTCTGTATCGTTATCCAGTCACAACAACGGCTTGCAAAATAATGACATATTTATTACATTCCCGCCATGTCCGGAGTCGGCGCTCTCAGAACAAAGGTGCGTAACAATACGCGGTGTTTTAGAACTTTGGTGTTGATTGACATGACACCTCATTTAAGATAAGCAATTGGCCTATACAGTGCCCCCCAGGAAAAAAAAACGAAACCGAAAATTGTCAATGTTTTATCATAACTTAATTACAATTTAATATAAGAGGAGAATGGGTATGAACAAAGGATACTAGAGAGAGGAAAAAGATGGAGAGGAGAAGAGACTGGATAGGAATTAAGGATACTAAATAGAAGAAAATAGATGGAGAGAAGAAGAGACTGGGTAAGAATAAAGGATACTAGAGAGAAGGAAATAGATCGGGATGAGAAGAGACTGGGTAGGAATAAATGATACTAGAGAGAGGAAATAGATGGGGAGAAGAGGAGACTGGTTAAGCGTGTAATTGGCAAAGGGGGGATTTGACAATTACAGGCTCTGTATTAAATGAAGAGAAAACAAAACTTTTAGTGCAGTCCAGAAAGAGTAAGGAAAGTGGTTGGAAGGGGGAAGGGAAGGGAAGGGGGGGGGGGGGCTAGCCTAATACACGCTCTGTATTAAATGAAGACAAAACAAAATTTAAGTGCACTTGGACTTATCATAGTCCAGAAAGAGTAAGGAAAGGTGTTGTTCTAGCCATGTCAGAAGGAGGGGAGGGGGGGGGGAGGGCTAGCCTCATAGAGACTGTGTATTAAATGACGAGAAAACAAAAACTTCAAGTGCAGTAGGATGTATCAGTCTAGAAAGAGTAAGGAAAGTTGTTGGCCTAGCCATGGGGGGGGGGGGGGCGGGGGGGGGGGGGTAGGGGGCTAGCCTGATACACACTGTGTATTAAATGACAAGAAAACAAAACTATAATTTCAGTCAGACGTATCTTAGTCGAGAGAGAGTAGGAGAATTTGATTGGTGTAGCCACGAGGGGAGGGGGGGGGGGCCTAATACAGGCTATCTACTAATTCAAGAGAAGATAAATTTTTAATTTCTGTCTGACAAATCAGTCCAGAAAGTGTAAGGAAAGTGGTCGTCCTAACCTTGTCGAAAGGGGGGGGGGGGCGGGGGCTAGCCTAATACAGACTGTGTATTAAATGACGAGAAAACAAAACTATAATTTCAGTCAGACGTATCATAGTCGAGAGAGAGAGTAGGAGAATTTGATTGGCGTAGCCTAGAGGGGAAGGGGGGGGGGGTGGGCTGGCCTAAAACAGACTGTGTATTAAATGACGAGAAAACAAAACTATAATTTCAGTCAGACGTATCATAGTCGAGAGAGAGAGTAGGAGAATTTGATTGGCGTAGCCTAGAGGGGAAGGGGGGGGGGTGGGCTGGCCTAAAACAGACTGTGTATTAAATGACGAGAAAACAAAACTATAATTTCAGTCAGACGTATCATAGTCGAGAGAGAGTAGGAGAATTTGATTGGCGTAGCCTAGAGGGGAAGGGGGGGGGGGGTGGGCTGGCCTAAAACAGACTGTGTATTAAATGACGAGAAAACAAAACTATAATTTCAGTCAGACGTATCATAGTCGAGAGAGAGTAGGAGAATGTGATTGGTGTAGCCACGAGGGGAGGGGAGGGGGGGGGGGCCTAATACAGGCTATCTACTAATTCAAGAGAAGATAAATTTTTAATTTCGGTCAGACAAATCAGTCAAGAAAGGGTAAGGAAATGTGATTGGCGTAGCCATGAGGGATAGGGGGGATTTGCCTCATACAGGCTCTGTATTTAATGAAGAGAAAATAAAAACTTGAAGTGCAGTAAGATGTATCAGTCCAGAAAGTGTAAGGAAAGTGGTCGTCCTATCCTTGTCGAAAGGGGGGGGGGGGCGGGGGCTAGCCTAATACAGACTGTGTATTAAATGACGAGAAAACAAAACTATAATTTCAGTCAGACGTATCATAGTCGAGAGAGAGAGTAGGAGAATTTGATTGGCGTAGCCTAGAGGGGAAGGGGGGGGGTGGGCTGGCCTAAAACAGACTGTGTATTAAATGACGAGAAAACAAAACTATAATTTCAGTCAGACGTATCATAGTCGAGAGAGAGTAGGAGAATTTGATTGGTGTAGCCACGAGGGGAGGGGGGGGGGGCCTAATACAGGCTATCTACTAATTCAAGAGAAGATAAATTTTTAATTTCGGTCTGACAAATCAGTCAAGAAAGGGTAAGGAAATGTGATTGGCGTAGCCATGAGGGATAGGGGGGATTTGCCTCATACAGGCTCTGTATTTAATGAAGAGAAAATAAAAACTTGAAGTGCAGTAAGATGTATCAGTCCAGAAAGTGTAAGGAAAGTGGTCGTCCTAACCTTGTCGAAAGGGGGGGGGGCGGGGGGGGGGGGGGGGGCTAGCCTAATACAGACTGTGTATTAAATGACGAGAAAACAAAACTATAATTTCAGTCAGACGTATCATAGTCGAGAGAGAGAGTAGGAGAATTTGATTGGCGTAGCCTAGAGGGGAAGGGGGGGGGGGTGGGCTGGCCTAAAACAGGCTATCTACTAAATCAAGAGAAGATACATTTTTAACTTCTGTCAGACAAATCAGAGTCAAGAAAGGGTAAGGAATTGCGATTGACGTAGACACGAGGGGAAGGGGGGATTTGCCAATTACAGGCTCTGTATTAAATGAAGAGAAAACAAAACTTTTAGTGCAGTCCAGAAAGAGTAAGGAAAGTGGTTGGCCTAGCCATGGGGGAAGGGGGGGGGGGGGGGCTAGCCTAATACAGACTGTGTATTAAATGACGAGAAAACAAAACTATAATTTCAGTCAGACGTATCATAGTCGAGAGAGAGAGTAGGAGAATTTGATTGGCGTAGCCTAGAGGGGAAGGGGGAGGGGGGTGGGCTGGCCTAAAACAGACTGTGTATTAAATGACGAGAAAACAAAACTATAATTTCAGTCAGACGTATCATAGTCGAGAGAGAGTAGGAGAATTTGATTGGCGTAGCCTAGAGGAGAAGGGGGGGGGGTGGGCTGGCCTAAAACAGACTGTGTATTAAATGACGAGAAAACAAAACTATAATTTCAGTCAGACGTATCATAGTCGAGAGAGAGTAGGAGAATGTGATTGGTGTAGCCACGAGGGGAGGGGAGGGGGGGGGGGCCTAATACAGGCTATCTACTAATTCAAGAGAAGATAAATTTTTAATTTCGGTCTGACAGATCAGTCAAGAAAGGGTAAGGAAATGTGATTGGCGTAGCCACGAGGGATAGGGGGGATTTGCCTCATACAGGCTCTGTATTTAATGAAGAGAAAATAAAAACTTGAAGTGCAGTAAGATGTATCAGTCCAGAAAGTGTAAGGAAAGTGGTCGTCCTGTCCTTGTCGAAAGGGGGGGGGGGCGGGGGGGGGGGGGGGGCTAGCCTAATACAGACTGTGTATTAAATGACGAGAAAACAAAACTATAATTTCAGTCAGACGTATCATAGTCGAGAGAGAGTAGGAGAATTTGATTGGGGTAGCCTAGAGGGGAAGGGGGGGGGGGGTGGGCTGGCCTAAAACAGACTGTGTATTAAATGACGAGAAAACAAAACTATAATTTCAGTCAGACGTATCATAGTCGAGAGAGAGTAGGAGAATTTGATTGGTGTAGCCACGAGGGGAGGGGGGGGGGGCCTAATACAGGCTATCTACTAATTCAAGAGAAGATAAATTTTTAATTTCGGTCTGACAAATCAGTCAAGAAAGGGTAAGGAAATGTGATTGGCGTAGCCATGAGGGATAGGGGGGATTTGCCTCATACAGGCTCTGTATTTAATGAAGAGAAAATAAAAACTTGAAGTGCAGTAAGATGTATCAGTCCAGAAAGTGTAAGGAAAGTGGTCGTCCTAACCTTGTCGAAAGGGGGGGGGGGGGGGGGCTAGCCTAATACAGACTGTGTATTAAATGACGAGAAAACAAAACTATAATTTCAGTCAGACGTATCATAGTCGAGAGAGAGAGTAGGAGAATTTGATTGGCGTAGCCTAGAGGGGAAGGGGGGGGGGGGGGGTGGGCTGGCCTAAAACAGGCTATCTACTAAATCAAGAGAAGATACATTTTTAATTTCTGTCAGACAAATCAGAGTCAAGAAAGGGTAAGGAATTGCGATTGACGTAGACACGAGGGGAAGGGGGGATTTGCCAATTACAGGCTCTGTATTAAATGAAGAGAAAACAAAACTTTTAGTGCAGTCCAGAAAGAGTAAGGAAAGTGGTTGGCCTAGCCATGGGGGAAGGGGGGGGGGGCTAGCCTAATACAGACTGTGTATTAAATGACGAGAAAACAAAACTATAATTTCAGTCAGACGTATCATAGTCGAGAGAGAGAGTAGGAGAATTTGATTGGCGTAGCCTAGAGGGGAAGGGGGGGGGGGGGTGGGCTGGCCTAAAACAGACTGTGTATTAAATGACGAGAAAACAAAACTATAATTTCAGTCAGACGTATCATAGTCGAGAGAGAGTAGGAGAATTTGATTGGCGTAGCCTAGAGGGGAAGGGGGGGGGGGGGTGGGCTGGCCTAAAACAGACTGTGTATTAAATGACGAGAAAACAAAACTATAATTTCAGTCAGACGTATCATAGTCGAGAGAGAGTAGGAGAATGTGATTGGTGTAGCCACGAGGGGAGGGGAGGGGGGGGGGCCTAATACAGGCTATCTACTAATTCAAGAGAAGATAAATTTTTAATTTCGGTCTGACAAATCAGTCAAGAAAGGGTAAGGAAATGTGATTGGCGTAGCCACGAGGGATAGGGGGGATTTGCCTCATACAGGCTCTGTATTTAATGAAGAGAAAATAAAAACTTGAAGTGCAGTAAGATGTATCAGTCCAGAAAGTGTAAGGAAAGTGGTCGTCCTGTCCTTGTCGAAAGGGGGGGGGGGGCGGGGGGGGGGGGCTAGCCTAATACAGACTGTGTATTAAATGACGAGAAAACAAAACTATAATTTCAGTCAGACGTATCATAGTCGAGAGAGAGTAGGAGAATTTGATTGGGGTAGCCTAGAGGGGAAGGGGGGGGGGGTGGGCTGGCCTAAAACAGACTGTGTATTAAATGACGAGAAAACAAAACTATAATTTCAGTCAGACGTATCATAGTCGAGAGAGAGTAGGAGAATTTGATTGGTGTAGCCACGAGGGGAGGGGGGGGGGGCCTAATACAGGCTATCTACTAATTCAAGAGAAGATAAATTTTTAATTTCGGTCTGACAAATCAGTCAAGAAAGGGTAAGGAAATGTGATTGGCGTAGCCATGAGGGATAGGGGGGATTTGCCTCATACAGGCTCTGTATTTAATGAAGAGAAAATAAAAACTTGAAGTGCAGTAAGATGTATCAGTCCAGAAAGTGTAAGGAAAGTGGTCGTCCTAACCTTGTCGAAAGGGGGGGGGGGGGCGGGGGGGGGGGGGGGGCTAGCCTAATACAGACTGTGTATTAAATGACGAGAAAACAAAACTATAATTTCAGTCAGACGTATCATAGTCGAGAGAGAGAGTAGGAGAATTTGATTGGCGTAGCCTAGAGGGGAAGGGGGGGGGGGGGTGGGCTGGCCTAAAACAGGCTATCTACTAAATCAAGAGAAGATACATTTTTAATTTCTGTCAGACAAATCAGAGTCAAGAAAGGGTAAGGAATTGCGATTGACGTAGACACGAGGGGAAGGGGGGATTTGCCAATTACAGGCTCTGTATTAAATGAAGAGAAAACAAAACTTTTAGTGCAGTCCAGAAAGAGTAAGGAAAGTGGTTGGCCTAGCCATGGGGGAAGGGGGGGGGGGGGGCTAGCCTAATACAGACTGTGTATTAAATGACGAGAAAACAAAACTATAATTTCAGTCAGACGTATCATAGTCGAGAGAGAGAGTAGGAGAATTTGATTGGCGTAGCCTAGAGGGGAAGGGGGGGGGGTGGGCTGGCCTAAAACAGACTGTGTATTAAATGACGAGAAAACAAACTATAATTTCAGTCAGACGTATCATAGTCGAGAGAGAGAGTAGGAGAATTTGATTGGCGTAGCCTAGAGGGGAAGGGGGGGGGGGTGGGCTGGCCTAAAACAGACTGTGTATTAAATGACGAGAAAACAAAACTATAATTTCAGTCAGACGTATCATAGTCGAGAGAGAGAGTAGGAGAATTTGATTGGCGTAGCCTAGAGGGGAAGGGGGGGGGGGGTGGGCTGGCCTAAAACAGACTGTGTATTAAATGACGAGAAAACAAAACTATAATTTCAGTCAGACGTATCATAGTCGAGAGAGAGTAGGAGAATTTGATTGGCGTAGCCTAGAGGGGAAGGGGGGGGGGTGGGCTGGCCTAAAACAGACTGTGTATTAAATGACGAGAAAACAAAACTATAATTTCAGTCAGACGTATCATAGTCGAGAGAGAGTAGGAGAATGTGATTGGTGTAGCCACGAGGGGAGGGGAGGGGGGGGGGGGGGGCCTAATACAGGCTATCTACTAATTCAAGAGAAGATAAATTTTTAATTTCGGTCAGACAAATCAGTCAAGAAAGGGTAAGGAAATGTGATTGGCGTAGCCATGAGGGATAGGGGGGATTTGCCTCATACAGGCTCTGTATTTAATGAAGAGAAAATAAAAACTTGAAGTGCAGTAAGATGTATCAGTCCAGAAAGTGTAAGGAAAGTGGTCGTCCTATCCTTGTCGAAAGGGGGGGGGGGCGGGGGCTAGCCTAATACAGACTGTGTATTAAATGACGAGAAAACAAAACTATAATTTCAGTCAGACGTATCATAGTCGAGAGAGAGAGTAGGAGAATTTGATTGGCGTAGCCTAGAGGGGAAGGGGGGGGGGTGGGCTGGCCTAAAACAGACTGTGTATTAAATGACGAGAAAACAAAACTATAATTTCAGTCAGACGTATCATAGTCGAGAGAGAGTAGGAGAATTTGATTGGTGTAGCCACGAGGGGAGGGGGGGGGGGCCTAATACAGGCTATCTACTAATTCAAGAGAAGATAAATTTTTAATTTCGGTCTGACAAATCAGTCAAGAAAGGGTAAGGAAATGTGATTGGCGTAGCCATGAGGGATAGGGGGGATTTGCCTCATACAGGCTCTGTATTTAATGAAGAGAAAATAAAAACTTGAAGTGCAGTAAGATGTATCAGTCCAGAAAGTGTAAGGAAAGTGGTCGTCCTAACCTTGTCGAAAGGGGGGGGGGGGGGGCGGGGGGGGGGGGGTGGCTAGCCTAATACAGACTGTGTATTAAATGACGAGAAAACAAAACTATAATTTCAGTCAGACGTATCATAGTCGAGAGAGAGAGTAGGAGAATTTGATTGGCGTAGCCTAGAGGGGAAGGGGGGGGGGGGGTGGGCTGGCCTAAAACAGGCTATCTACTAAATCAAGAGAAGATACATTTTTAACTTCTGTCAGACAAATCAGAGTCAAGAAAGGGTAAGGAATTGCGATTGACGTAGACACGAGGGGAAGGGGGGATTTGCCAATTACAGGCTCTGTATTAAATGAAGAGAAAACAAAACTTTTAGTGCAGTCCAGAAAGAGTAAGGAAAGTGGTTGGCCTAGCCATGGGGGAAGGGGGGGGGGCTAGCCTAATACAGACTGTGTATTAAATGACGAGAAAACAAAACTATAATTTCAGTCAGACGTATCATAGTCGAGAGAGAGAGTAGGAGAATTTGATTGGCGTAGCCTAGAGGGGAAGGGGGAGGGGGGTGGGCTGGCCTAAAACAGACTGTGTATTAAATGACGAGAAAACAAAACTATAATTTCAGTCAGACGTATCATAGTCGAGAGAGAGTAGGAGAATTTGATTGGCGTAGCCTAGAGGAGAAGGGGGGGGGGGGTGGGCTGGCCTAAAACAGACTGTGTATTAAATGACGAGAAAACAAAACTATAATTTCAGTCAGACGTATCATAGTCGAGAGAGAGTAGGAGAATGTGATTGGTGTAGCCACGAGGGGAGGGGAGGGGGGGGGGGCCTAATACAGGCTATCTACTAATTCAAGAGAAGATAAATTTTTAATTTCGGTCTGACAGATCAGTCAAGAAAGGGTAAGGAAATGTGATTGGCGTAGCCACGAGGGATAGGGGGGATTTGCCTCATACAGGCTCTGTATTTAATGAAGAGAAAATAAAAACTTGAAGTGCAGTAAGATGTATCAGTCCAGAAAGTGTAAGGAAAGTGGTCGTCCTGTCCTTGTCGAAAGGGGGGGGGGGGCGGGGGGGGGGGGGGCTAGCCTAATACAGACTGTGTATTAAATGACGAGAAAACAAAACTATAATTTCAGTCAGACGTATCATAGTCGAGAGAGAGTAGGAGAATTTGATTGGGGTAGCCTAGAGGGGAAGGGGGGGGGGTGGGCTGGCCTAAAACAGACTGTGTATTAAATGACGAGAAAACAAAACTATAATTTCAGTCAGACGTATCATAGTCGAGAGAGAGTAGGAGAATTTGATTGGTGTAGCCACGAGGGGAGGGGGGGGGGGCCTAATACAGGCTATCTACTAATTCAAGAGAAGATAAATTTTTAATTTCGGTCTGACAAATCAGTCAAGAAAGGGTAAGGAAATGTGATTGGCGTAGCCATGAGGGATAGGGGGGATTTGCCTCATACAGGCTCTGTATTTAATGAAGAGAAAATAAAAACTTGAAGTGCAGTAAGATGTATCAGTCCAGAAAGTGTAAGGAAAGTGGTCGTCCTAACCTTGTCGAAAGGGGGGGGGGGGGGGCTAGCCTAATACAGACTGTGTATTAAATGACGAGAAAACAAAACTATAATTTCAGTCAGACGTATCATAGTCGAGAGAGAGAGTAGGAGAATTTGATTGGCGTAGCCTAGAGGGGAAGGGGGGGGGGGGTGGGCTGGCCTAAAACAGGCTATCTACTAAATCAAGAGAAGATACATTTTTAATTTCTGTCAGACAAATCAGAGTCAAGAAAGGGTAAGGAATTGCGATTGACGTAGACACGAGGGGAAGGGGGGATTTGCCAATTACAGGCTCTGTATTAAATGAAGAGAAAACAAAACTTTTAGTGCAGTCCAGAAAGAGTAAGGAAAGTGGTTGGCCTAGCCATGGGGGAAGGGGGGGGGGGGCTAGCCTAATACAGACTGTGTATTAAATGACGAGAAAACAAAACTATAATTTCAGTCAGACGTATCATAGTCGAGAGAGAGAGTAGGAGAATTTGATTGGCGTAGCCTAGAGGGGAAGGGGGGGGGGGTGGGCTGGCCTAAAACAGACTGTGTATTAAATGACGAGAAAACAAAACTATAATTTCAGTCAGACGTATCATAGTCGAGAGAGAGTAGGAGAATTTGATTGGCGTAGCCTAGAGGGGAAGGGGGGGGGGGGTGGGCTGGCCTAAAACAGACTGTGTATTAAATGACGAGAAAACAAAACTATAATTTCAGTCAGACGTATCATAGTCGAGAGAGAGTAGGAGAATGTGATTGGTGTAGCCACGAGGGGAGGGGAGGGGGGGGGGGCCTAATACAGGCTATCTACTAATTCAAGAGAAGATAAATTTTTAATTTCGGTCTGACAAATCAGTCAAGAAAGGGTAAGGAAATGTGATTGGCGTAGCCACGAGGGATAGGGGGGATTTGCCTCATACAGGCTCTGTATTTAATGAAGAGAAAATAAAAACTTGAAGTGCAGTAAGATGTATCAGTCCAGAAAGTGTAAGGAAAGTGGTCGTCCTGTCCTTGTCGAAAGGGGGGGGGGCGGGGGGGGGGGGCTAGCCTAATACAGACTGTGTATTAAATGACGAGAAAACAAAACTATAATTTCAGTCAGACGTATCATAGTCGAGAGAGAGTAGGAGAATTTGATTGGGGTAGCCTAGAGGGGAAGGGGGGGGGGTGGGCTGGCCTAAAACAGACTGTGTATTAAATGACGAGAAAACAAAACTATAATTTCAGTCAGACGTATCATAGTCGAGAGAGAGTAGGAGAATTTGATTGGTGTAGCCACGAGGGGAGGGGGGGGGGGCCTAATACAGGCTATCTACTAATTCAAGAGAAGATAAATTTTTAATTTCGGTCTGACAAATCAGTCAAGAAAGGGTAAGGAAATGTGATTGGCGTAGCCATGAGGGATAGGGGGGATTTGCCTCATACAGGCTCTGTATTTAATGAAGAGAAAATAAAAACTTGAAGTGCAGTAAGATGTATCAGTCCAGAAAGTGTAAGGAAAGTGGTCGTCCTAACCTTGTCGAAAGGGGGGGGGGGGCGGGGGGGGGGGGGTGGCTAGCCTAATACAGACTGTGTATTAAATGACGAGAAAACAAAACTATAATTTCAGTCAGACGTATCATAGTCGAGAGAGAGAGTAGGAGAATTTGATTGGCGTAGCCTAGAGGGGAAGGGGGGGGGGGGTGGGCTGGCCTAAAACAGGCTATCTACTAAATCAAGAGAAGATACATTTTTAACTTCTGTCAGACAAATCAGAGTCAAGAAAGGGTAAGGAATTGCGATTGACGTAGACACGAGGGGAAGGGGGGATTTGCCAATTACAGGCTCTGTATTAAATGAAGAGAAAACAAAACTTTTAGTGCAGTCCAGAAAGAGTAAGGAAAGTGGTTGGCCTAGCCATGGGGGAAGGGGGGGGGGGCTAGCCTAATACAGACTGTGTATTAAATGACGAGAAAACAAAACTATAATTTCAGTCAGACGTATCATAGTCGAGAGAGAGAGTAGGAGAATTTGATTGGCGTAGCCTAGAGGGGAAGGGGGAGGGGGGTGGGCTGGCCTAAAACAGACTGTGTATTAAATGACGAGAAAACAAAACTATAATTTCAGTCAGACGTATCATAGTCGAGAGAGAGTAGGAGAATTTGATTGGCGTAGCCTAGAGGAGAAGGGGGGGGGGGTGGGCTGGCCTAAAACAGACTGTGTATTAAATGACGAGAAAACAAAACTATAATTTCAGTCAGACGTATCATAGTCGAGAGAGAGTAGGAGAATGTGATTGGTGTAGCCACGAGGGGAGGGGAGGGGGGGGGGCCTAATACAGGCTATCTACTAATTCAAGAGAAGATAAATTTTTAATTTCGGTCTGACAGATCAGTCAAGAAAGGGTAAGGAAATGTGATTGGCGTAGCCACGAGGGATAGGGGGGATTTGCCTCATACAGGCTCTGTATTTAATGAAGAGAAAATAAAAACTTGAAGTGCAGTAAGATGTATCAGTCCAGAAAGTGTAAGGAAAGTGGTCGTCCTGTCCTTGTCGAAAGGGGGGGGGGGGCGGGGGGGGGGGGGGGCTAGCCTAATACAGACTGTGTATTAAATGACGAGAAAACAAAACTATAATTTCAGTCAGACGTATCATAGTCGAGAGAGAGTAGGAGAATTTGATTGGGGTAGCCTAGAGGGGAAGGGGGGGGGGGTGGGCTGGCCTAAAACAGACTGTGTATTAAATGACGAGAAAACAAAACTATAATTTCAGTCAGACGTATCATAGTCGAGAGAGAGTAGGAGAATTTGATTGGTGTAGCCACGAGGGGAGGGGGGGGGGGGCCTAATACAGGCTATCTACTAATTCAAGAGAAGATAAATTTTTAATTTCGGTCTGACAAATCAGTCAAGAAAGGGTAAGGAAATGTGATTGGCGTAGCCATGAGGGATAGGGGGGATTTGCCTCATACAGGCTCTGTATTTAATGAAGAGAAAATAAAAACTTGAAGTGCAGTAAGATGTATCAGTCCAGAAAGTGTAAGGAAAGTGGTCGTCCTAACCTTGTCGAAAGGGGGGGGGGGGGGGCTAGCCTAATACAGACTGTGTATTAAATGACGAGAAAACAAAACTATAATTTCAGTCAGACGTATCATAGTCGAGAGAGAGAGTAGGAGAATTTGATTGGCGTAGCCTAGAGGGGAAGGGGGGGGGGGGGTGGGCTGGCCTAAAACAGGCTATCTACTAAATCAAGAGAAGATACATTTTTAATTTCTGTCAGACAAATCAGAGTCAAGAAAGGGTAAGGAATTGCGATTGACGTAGACACGAGGGGAAGGGGGGATTTGCCAATTACAGGCTCTGTATTAAATGAAGAGAAAACAAAACTTTTAGTGCAGTCCAGAAAGAGTAAGGAAAGTGGTTGGCCTAGCCATGGGGGAAGGGGGGGGGGGGGGCTAGCCTAATACAGACTGTGTATTAAATGACGAGAAAACAAAACTATAATTTCAGTCAGACGTATCATAGTCGAGAGAGAGAGTAGGAGAATTTGATTGGCGTAGCCTAGAGGGGAAGGGGGGGGGGGGTGGGCTGGCCTAAAACAGACTGTGTATTAAATGACGAGAAAACAAAACTATAATTTCAGTCAGACGTATCATAGTCGAGAGAGAGTAGGAGAATTTGATTGGCGTAGCCTAGAGGGGAAGGGGGGGGGGGTGGGCTGGCCTAAAACAGACTGTGTATTAAATGACGAGAAAACAAAACTATAATTTCAGTCAGACGTATCATAGTCGAGAGAGAGTAGGAGAATGTGATTGGTGTAGCCACGAGGGGAGGGGAGGGGGGGGGGGCCTAATACAGGCTATCTACTAATTCAAGAGAAGATAAATTTTTAATTTCGGTCTGACAAATCAGTCAAGAAAGGGTAAGGAAATGTGATTGGCGTAGCCACGAGGGATAGGGGGGATTTGCCTCATACAGGCTCTGTATTTAATGAAGAGAAAATAAAAACTTGAAGTGCAGTAAGATGTATCAGTCCAGAAAGTGTAAGGAAAGTGGTCGTCCTGTCCTTGTCGAAAGGGGGGGGGGGGGCGGGGGGGGGGGGGCTAGCCTAATACAGACTGTGTATTAAATGACGAGAAAACAAAACTATAATTTCAGTCAGACGTATCATAGTCGAGAGAGAGTAGGAGAATTTGATTGGGGTAGCCTAGAGGGGAAGGGGGGGGGGGTGGGCTGGCCTAAAACAGACTGTGTATTAAATGACGAGAAAACAAAACTATAATTTCAGTCAGACGTATCATAGTCGAGAGAGAGTAGGAGAATTTGATTGGTGTAGCCACGAGGGGAGGGGGGGGGGGGCCTAATACAGGCTATCTACTAATTCAAGAGAAGATAAATTTTTAATTTCGGTCTGACAAATCAGTCAAGAAAGGGTAAGGAAATGTGATTGGCGTAGCCATGAGGGATAGGGGGGATTTGCCTCATACAGGCTCTGTATTTAATGAAGAGAAAATAAAAACTTGAAGTGCAGTAAGATGTATCAGTCCAGAAAGTGTAAGGAAAGTGGTCGTCCTAACCTTGTCGAAAGGGGGGGGGGGGCTAGCCTAATACAGACTGTGTATTAAATGACGAGAAAACAAAACTATAATTTCAGTCAGACGTATCATAGTCGAGAGAGAGAGTAGGAGAATTTGATTGGCGTAGCCTAGAGGGGAAGGGGGGGGGGGTGGGCTGGCCTAAAACAGACTGTGTATTAAATGACGAGAAAACAAAACTATAATTTCAGTCAGACGTATCATAGTCGAGAGAGAGTAGGAGAATTTGATTGGCGTAGCCTAGAGGGGAAGGGGGGGGGGGGTGGGCTGGCCTAAAACAGACTGTGTATTAAATGACGAGAAAACAAAACTATAATTTCAGTCAGACGTATCATAGTCGAGAGAGAGTAGGAGAATGTGATTGGTGTAGCCACGAGGGGAGGGGGGGGGGGGGCCTAATACAGGCTATCTACTAATTCAAGAGAAGATAAATTTTTAATTTCGGTCAGACAAATCAGTCAAGAAAGGGTAAGGAAATGTGATTGGCGTAGCCATGAGGGATAGGGGGGATTTGCCTCATACAGGCTCTGTATTTAATGAAGAGAAAATAAAAACTTGAAGTGCAGTAAGATGTATCAGTCCAGAAAGTGTAAGGAAAGTGGTCGTCCTATCCTTGTCGAAAGGGGGGGGGGGCGGGGGCTAGCCTAATACAGACTGTGTATTAAATGACGAGAAAACAAAACTATAATTTCAGTCAGACGTATCATAGTCGAGAGAGAGAGTAGGAGAATTTGATTGGCGTAGCCTAGAGGGGAAGGGGGGGGGGGGGGTGGGCTGGCCTAAAACAGACTGTGTATTAAATGACGAGAAAACAAAACTATAATTTCAGTCAGACGTATCATAGTCGAGAGAGAGTAGGAGAATTTGATTGGTGTAGCCACGAGGGGAGGGGGGGGGGGGGCCTAATACAGGCTATCTACTAATTCAAGAGAAGATAAATTTTTTATTTCGGTCTGACAAATCAGTCAAGAAAGGGTAAGGAAATGTGATTGGCGTAGCCATGAGGGATAGGGGGGATTTGCCTCATACAGGCTCTGTATTTAATGAAGAGAAAATAAAAACTTGAAGTGCAGTAAGATGTATCAGTCCAGAAAGTGTAAGGAAAGTGGTCGTCCTAACCTTGTCGAAAGGGGGGGGGGGCGGGGGGGGGGGGGGGGCTAGCCTAATACAGACTGTGTATTAAATGACGAGAAAACAAAACTATAATTTCAGTCAGACGTATCATAGTCGAGAGAGAGAGTAGGAGAATTTGATTGGCGTAGCCTAGAGGGGAAGGGGGGGGGGGGGGTGGGCTGGCCTAAAACAGACTGTGTATTAAATGACGAGAAAACAAAACTATAATTTCAGTCAGACGTATCATAGTCGAGAGAGAGTAGGAGAATTTGATTGGTGTAGCCACGAGGGGAGGGGGGGGGCCTAATACAGGCTATCTACTAATTCAAGAGAAGACAAATTTTAATTTCGGTCAGACAAATCAGTCAAGAAAGGGTAAGGAAATGTGATTGGCGTAGCCATGAGGGATAGGGGGGATTTGCCTCATACAGGCTCTGTATTTAATGAAGAGAAAACAAAAACTTGAAGTGCAGTAAGATGTATCAGTCCAGAAAGTGTAAGGAAAGTGGTCGTCCTAACCTTGTCGAAGGGGGGGGGGGGCGGGGGGGGGGGGGGCTAGCCTAATACAGACTGTGTATTAAATGACGAAAAAACAAAAACTTCAAGTGCAGTAGGATGTATCAGTTCAGAATGAGTAAGGAAAGTTGTTGGCCTAGCCATGGGGGAAGGGGGGGGGGGGGGTAGGGGGCCTGCCTAGAACAGACTGTGTATTAAATGACGAGAAAACAAAACTATAATTTCAGTCAGACGTATCATAGTCGAGAGAGAGTAGGAGAATTTGATTGGCGTAGCCTAGAGGGGAAGGGGGGGGGGGTGGGCTGGACTAAAACAGACTGTGTATTAAATGACGAGAAAACAAAACTATAATTTCAGTCAGACGTATCATAGTCGAGAGAGAGAGTAGGAGAATTTGATTGGCGTAGCCTAGAGGGGAAGGGGGGGGGGGTGGGCTGGCCTAAAACAGACTGTGTATTAAATGACGAGAAAACAAAACTATAATTTCAGTCAGACGTATCATAGTCGAGAGAGAGTAGGAGAATTTGATTGGCGTAGCCTAGAGGGGAAGGGGGGGGGGTGGGCTGGCCTAAAACAGACTGTGTATTAAATGACGAGAAAACAAAACTATAATTTCAGTCAGACGTATCATAGTCGAGAGAGAGTAGGAGAATGTGATTGGTGTAGCCACGAGGGGAGGGGGGGGGGGCCTAATACAGGCTATCTACTAATTCAAGAGAAGATAAATTTTTTATTTCGGTCAGACAAATCAGTCAAGAAAGGGTAAGGAAATGTGATTGGCGTAGCCACGAGGGATAGGGGGGATTTGCCTCATACAGGCTCTGTATTAAATGACGAGAAAACAAAAACTTCAAGTGCAGTAGGATGTATCAGTCTAGAAAGAGTAAGGAAAGTTGTTGGCCTAGCCATGGGGGAAGGGGGGGGGGTAGGGGGCGAGCCTAATACAGACTGTGTATTAAATGACGAGAAAACAAAACTATAATTTCAGTCAGACGTATCATAGTCGAGAGAGAGTAGGAGAATGTGATTGGTGTAGCCACGAGGGGAGGGGAGGGGGGGGGGGGGCCTAATACAGGCTATCTACTAATTCAAGAGAAGATAAATTTTTAATTTCGGTCAGACAAATCAGTCAAGAAAGGGTAAGGAAATGTGATTGGCGTAGCCATGAGGGATAGGGGGGATTTGCCTCATACAGGCTCTGTATTTAATGAAGAGAAAATAAAAACTTGAAGTGCAGTAAGATGTATCAGTCCAGAAAGTGTAAGGAAAGTGGTCGTCCTATCCTTGTCGAAAGGGGGGGGGGGGCGGGGGCTAGCCTAATACAGACTGTGTATTAAATGACGAGAAAACAAAACTATAATTTCAGTCAGACGTATCATAGTCGAGAGAGAGAGTAGGAGAATTTGATTGGCGTAGCCTAGAGGGGAAGGGGGGGGTGGGCTGGCCTAAAACAGACTGTGTATTAAATGACGAGAAAACAAAACTATAATTTCAGTCAGACGTATCATAGTCGAGAGAGAGTAGGAGAATTTGATTGGTGTAGCCACGAGGGGAGGGGGGGGGGGGCCTAATACAGGCTATCTACTAATTCAAGAGAAGATAAATTTTTAATTTCGGTCTGACAAATCAGTCAAGAAAGGGTAAGGAAATGTGATTGGCGTAGCCATGAGGGATAGGGGGGATTTGCCTCATACAGGCTCTGTATTTAATGAAGAGAAAATAAAAACTTGAAGTGCAGTAAGATGTATCAGTCCAGAAAGTGTAAGGAAAGTGGTCGTCCTAACCTTGTCGAAAGGGGGGGGGGGGGGGCGGGGGGGGGGGGGGGGGGGGCTAGCCTAATACAGACTGTGTATTAAATGACGAGAAAACAAAACTATAATTTCAGTCAGACGTATCATAGTCGAGAGAGAGAGTAGGAGAATTTGATTGGCGTAGCCTAGAGGGGAAGGGGGGGGGGGTGGGCTGGCCTAAAACAGGCTATCTACTAAATCAAGAGAAGATACATTTTTAACTTCTGTCAGACAAATCAGAGTCAAGAAAGGGTAAGGAATTGCGATTGACGTAGACACGAGGGGAAGGGGGGATTTGCCAATTACAGGCTCTGTATTAAATGAAGAGAAAACAAAACTTTTAGTGCAGTCCAGAAAGAGTAAGGAAAGTGGTTGGCCTAGCCATGGGGGAAGGGGGGGGGGGCTAGCCTAATACAGACTGTGTATTAAATGACGAGAAAACAAAACTATAATTTCAGTCAGACGTATCATAGTCGAGAGAGAGAGTAGGAGAATTTGATTGGCGTAGCCTAGAGGGGAAGGGGGAGGGGGGTGGGCTGGCCTAAAACAGACTGTGTATTAAATGACGAGAAAACAAAACTATAATTTCAGTCAGACGTATCATAGTCGAGAGAGAGTAGGAGAATTTGATTGGCGTAGCCTAGAGGAGAAGGGGGGGGGGGGGTGGGCTGGCCTAAAACAGACTGTGTATTAAATGACGAGAAAACAAAACTATAATTTCAGTCAGACGTATCATAGTCGAGAGAGAGTAGGAGAATGTGATTGGTGTAGCCACGAGGGGAGGGGAGGGGGGGGGGGGCCTAATACAGGCTATCTACTAATTCAAGAGAAGATAAATTTTTAATTTCGGTCTGACAGATCAGTCAAGAAAGGGTAAGGAAATGTGATTGGCGTAGCCACGAGGGATAGGGGGGATTTGCCTCATACAGGCTCTGTATTTAATGAAGAGAAAATAAAAACTTGAAGTGCAGTAAGATGTATCAGTCCAGAAAGTGTAAGGAAAGTGGTCGTCCTGTCCTTGTCGAAAGGGGGGGGGGGCGGGGGGGGGGGGGGGGGGCTAGCCTAATACAGACTGTGTATTAAATGACGAGAAAACAAAACTATAATTTCAGTCAGACGTATCATAGTCGAGAGAGAGTAGGAGAATTTGATTGGGGTAGCCTAGAGGGGAAGGGGGGGGGGTGGGCTGGCCTAAAACAGACTGTGTATTAAATGACGAGAAAACAAAACTATAATTTCAGTCAGACGTATCATAGTCGAGAGAGAGTAGGAGAATTTGATTGGTGTAGCCACGAGGGGAGGGGGGGGGGCCTAATACAGGCTATCTACTAATTCAAGAGAAGATAAATTTTTAATTTCGGTCTGACAAATCAGTCAAGAAAGGGTAAGGAAATGTGATTGGCGTAGCCATGAGGGATAGGGGGGATTTGCCTCATACAGGCTCTGTATTTAATGAAGAGAAAATAAAAACTTGAAGTGCAGTAAGATGTATCAGTCCAGAAAGTGTAAGGAAAGTGGTCGTCCTAACCTTGTCGAAAGGGGGGGGGGGGGGGGGGGGCTAGCCTAATACAGACTGTGTATTAAATGACGAGAAAACAAAACTATAATTTCAGTCAGACGTATCATAGTCGAGAGAGAGAGTAGGAGAATTTGATTGGCGTAGCCTAGAGGGGAAGGGGGGGGGGGGGTGGGCTGGCCTAAAACAGGCTATCTACTAAATCAAGAGAAGATACATTTTTAATTTCTGTCAGACAAATCAGAGTCAAGAAAGGGTAAGGAATTGCGATTGACGTAGACACGAGGGGAAGGGGGGATTTGCCAATTACAGGCTCTGTATTAAATGAAGAGAAAACAAAACTTTTAGTGCAGTCCAGAAAGAGTAAGGAAAGTGGTTGGCCTAGCCATGGGGGAAGGGGGGGGGGGGCTAGCCTAATACAGACTGTGTATTAAATGACGAGAAAACAAAACTATAATTTCAGTCAGACGTATCATAGTCGAGAGAGAGAGTAGGAGAATTTGATTGGCGTAGCCTAGAGGGGAAGGGGGGGGGGGGTGGGCTGGCCTAAAACAGACTGTGTATTAAATGACGAGAAAACAAAACTATAATTTCAGTCAGACGTATCATAGTCGAGAGAGAGTAGGAGAATTTGATTGGCGTAGCCTAGAGGGGAAGGGGGGGGGGTGGGCTGGCCTAAAACAGACTGTGTATTAAATGACGAGAAAACAAAACTATAATTTCAGTCAGACGTATCATAGTCGAGAGAGAGTAGGAGAATGTGATTGGTGTAGCCACGAGGGGAGGGGAGGGGGGGGGGGGGCCTAATACAGGCTATCTACTAATTCAAGAGAAGATAAATTTTTAATTTCGGTCTGACAAATCAGTCAAGAAAGGGTAAGGAAATGTGATTGGCGTAGCCACGAGGGATAGGGGGGATTTGCCTCATACAGGCTCTGTATTTAATGAAGAGAAAATAAAAACTTGAAGTGCAGTAAGATGTATCAGTCCAGAAAGTGTAAGGAAAGTGGTCGTCCTGTCCTTGTCGAAAGGGGGGGGGGGGGCGGGGGGGGGGGGGGGCTAGCCTAATACAGACTGTGTATTAAATGACGAGAAAACAAAACTATAATTTCAGTCAGACGTATCATAGTCGAGAGAGAGTAGGAGAATTTGATTGGGGTAGCCTAGAGGGGAAGGGGGGGGGGGGTGGGCTGGCCTAAAACAGACTGTGTATTAAATGACGAGAAAACAAAACTATAATTTCAGTCAGACGTATCATAGTCGAGAGAGAGTAGGAGAATTTGATTGGTGTAGCCACGAGGGGAGGGGGGGGGGGCCTAATACAGGCTATCTACTAATTCAAGAGAAGATAAATTTTTAATTTCGGTCTGACAAATCAGTCAAGAAAGGGTAAGGAAATGTGATTGGCGTAGCCATGAGGGATAGGGGGGATTTGCCTCATACAGGCTCTGTATTTAATGAAGAGAAAATAAAAACTTGAAGTGCAGTAAGATGTATCAGTCCAGAAAGTGTAAGGAAAGTGGTCGTCCTAACCTTGTCGAAAGGGGGGGGGGCGGGGGGGGGGGGGGCTAGCCTAATACAGACTGTGTATTAAATGACGAGAAAACAAAACTATAATTTCAGTCAGACGTATCATAGTCGAGAGAGAGAGTAGGAGAATTTGATTGGCGTAGCCTAGAGGGGAAGGGGGGGGGGGGGGTGGGCTGGCCTAAAACAGGCTATCTACTAAATCAAGAGAAGATACATTTTTAATTTCTGTCAGACAAATCAGAGTCAAGAAAGGGTAAGGAATTGCGATTGACGTAGACACGAGGGGAAGGGGGGATTTGCCAATTACAGGCTCTGTATTAAATGAAGAGAAAACAAAACTTTTAGTGCAGTCCAGAAAGAGTAAGGAAAGTGGTTGGCCTAGCCATGGGGGAAGGGGGGGGGGGGGGCTAGCCTAATACAGACTGTGTATTAAATGACGAGAAAACAAAACTATAATTTCAGTCAGACGTATCATAGTCGAGAGAGAGAGTAGGAGAATTTGATTGGCGTAGCCTAGAGGGGAAGGGGGGGGGGGTGGGCTGGCCTAAAACAGACTGTGTATTAAATGACGAGAAAACAAACTATAATTTCAGTCAGACGTATCATAGTCGAGAGAGAGTAGGAGAATGTGATTGGTGTAGCCACGAGGGGAGGGGGGGGGGGGGGCCTAATACAGGCTATCTACTAATTCAAGAGAAGATAAATTTTTTATTTCGGTCAGACAAATCAGTCAAGAAAGGGTAAGGAAATGTGATTGGCGTAGCCATGAGGGATAGGGGGGATTTGCCTCATACAGGCTCTGTATTTAATGAAGAGAAAATAAAAACTTGAAGTGCAGTAAGATGTATCAGTCCAGAAAGTGTAAGGAAAGTGGTCGTCCTAACCTTGTCGAAAGGGGGGGGGGGGCTAGCCTAATACAGACTGTGTATTAAATGACGAGAAAACAAAACTATAATTTCAGTCAGACGTATCATAGTCGAGAGAGAGAGTAGGAGAATTTGATTGGCGTAGCCTAGAGGGGAAGGGGGGGGGGGGGTGGGCTGGCCTAAAACAGACTGTGTATTAAATGACGAGAAAACAAAACTATAATTTCAGTCAGACGTATCATAGTCGAGAGAGAGTAGGAGAATTTGATTGGTGTAGCCACGAGGGGAGGGGGGGGGGGGGCCTAATACAGGCTATCTACTAATTCAAGAGAAGATAAATTTTTAATTTCGGTCTGACAAATCAGTCAAGAAAGGGTAAGGAAATGTGATTGGCGTAGCCATGAGGGATAGGGGGGATTTGCCTCATACAGGCTCTGTATTTAATGAAGAGAAAATAAAAACTTGAAGTGCAGTAAGATGTATCAGTCCAGAAAGTGTAAGGAAAGTGGTCGTCCTAACCTTGTCGAAAGGGGGGGGGGGGGGGCTAGCCTAATACAGACTGTGTATTAAATGACGAGAAAACAAAACTATAATTTCAGTCAGACGTATCATAGTCGAGAGAGAGAGTAGGAGAATTTGATTGGCGTAGCCTAGAGGGGAAGGGGGGGGGGGGGTGGGCTGGCCTAAAACAGACTGTGTATTAAATGACGAGAAAACAAAACTATAATTTCAGTCAGACGTATCATAGTCGAGAGAGAGTAGGAGAATTTGATTGGCGTAGCCTAGAGGGGAAGGGGGGGGGGTGGGCTGGCCTAAAACAGACTGTGTATTAAATGACGAGAAAACAAAACTATAATTTCAGTCAGACGTATCATAGTCGAGAGAGAGTAGGAGAATGTGATTGGTGTAGCCACGAGGGGAGGGGGGGGGGGGCCTAATACAGGCTATCTACTAATTCAAGAGAAGATAAATTTTTAATTTCGGTCAGACAAATCAGTCAAGAAAGGGTAAGGAAATGTGATTGGCGTAGCCATGAGGGATAGGGGGGATTTGCCTCATACAGGCTCTGTATTTAATGAAGAGAAAATAAAAACTTGAAGTGCAGTAAGATGTATCAGTCCAGAAAGTGTAAGGAAAGTGGTCGTCCTATCCTTGTCGAAAGGGGGGGGGGGGGCGGGGGCTAGCCTAATACAGACTGTGTATTAAATGACGAGAAAACAAAACTATAATTTCAGTCAGACGTATCATAGTCGAGAGAGAGAGTAGGAGAATTTGATTGGCGTAGCCTAGAGGGGAAGGGGGGGGGGGGGGGTGGGCTGGCCTAAAACAGACTGTGTATTAAATGACGAGAAAACAAAACTATAATTTCAGTCAGACGTATCATAGTCGAGAGAGAGTAGGAGAATTTGATTGGTGTAGCCACGAGGGGAGGGGGGGGGGGGCCTAATACAGGCTATCTACTAATTCAAGAGAAGATAAATTTTTTATTTCGGTCTGACAAATCAGTCAAGAAAGGGTAAGGAAATGTGATTGGCGTAGCCATGAGGGATAGGGGGGATTTGCCTCATACAGGCTCTGTATTTAATGAAGAGAAAATAAAAACTTGAAGTGCAGTAAGATGTATCAGTCCAGAAAGTGTAAGGAAAGTGGTCGTCCTAACCTTGTCGAAAGGGGGGGGGGGGGGGGCGGGGGGGGGGGGGCTAGCCTAATACAGACTGTGTATTAAATGACGAGAAAACAAAACTATAATTTCAGTCAGACGTATCATAGTCGAGAGAGAGAGTAGGAGAATTTGATTGGCGTAGCCTAGAGGGGAAGGGGGGGGGGGGGGGTGGGCTGGCCTAAAACAGACTGTGTATTAAATGACGAGAAAACAAAACTATAATTTCAGTCAGACGTATCATAGTCGAGAGAGAGTAGGAGAATTTGATTGGTGTAGCCACGAGGGGAGGGGGGGGGCCTAATACAGGCTATCTACTAATTCAAGAGAAGACAAATTTTAATTTCGGTCAGACAAATCAGTCAAGAAAGGGTAAGGAAATGTGATTGGCGTAGCCATGAGGGATAGGGGGGATTTGCCTCATACAGGCTCTGTATTTAATGAAGAGAAAACAAAAACTTGAAGTGCAGTAAGATGTATCAGTCCAGAAAGTGTAAGGAAAGTGGTCGTCCTAACCTTGTCGAAGGGGGGGGGGGGGGCGGGGGGGGGGGGGGGCTAGCCTAATACAGACTGTGTATTAAATGACGAAAAAACAAAAACTTCAAGTGCAGTAGGATGTATCAGTTCAGAATGAGTAAGGAAAGTTGTTGGCCTAGCCATGGGGGAAGGGGGGGGGGGGGGGTAGGGGGCCTGCCTAGAACAGACTGTGTATTAAATGACGAGAAAACAAAACTATAATTTCAGTCAGACGTATCATAGTCGAGAGAGAGTAGGAGAATTTGATTGGCGTAGCCTAGAGGGGAAGGGGGGGGGGGGTGGGCTGGACTAAAACAGACTGTGTATTAAATGACGAGAAAACAAAACTATAATTTCAGTCAGACGTATCATAGTCGAGAGAGAGAGTAGGAGAATTTGATTGGCGTAGCCTAGAGGGGAAGGGGGGGGGTGGGCTGGCCTAAAACAGACTGTGTATTAAATGACGAGAAAACAAAACTATAATTTCAGTCAGACGTATCATAGTCGAGAGAGAGAGTAGGAGAATTTGATTGGCGTAGCCTAGAGGGGAAGGGGGGGGGGGGTGGGCTGGCCTAAAACAGACTGTGTATTAAATGACGAGAAAACAAAACTATAATTTCAGTCAGACGTATCATAGTCGAGAGAGAGAGTAGGAGAATTTGATTGGCGTAGCCTAGAGGGGAAGGGGGGGGGGGGGCCTAATACAGGCTATCTACTAATTCAAGAGAAGATAAATTTTTAATTTCGGTCTGACAAATCAGTCAAGAAAGGGTAAGGAAATGTGATTGGCGTAGCCATGAGGGATAGGGGGGATTTGCCTCATACAGGCTCTGTATTTAATGAAGAGAAAATAAAAACTTGAAGTGCAGTAAGATGTATCAGTCCAGAAAGTGTAAGGAAAGTGGTCGTCCTAACCTTGTCGAAAGGGGGGGGGGGGCTAGCCTAATACAGACTGTGTATTAAATGACGAGAAAACAAAACTATAATTTCAGTCAGACGTATCATAGTCGAGAGAGAGAGTAGGAGAATTTGATTGGCGTAGCCTAGAGGGGAAGGGGGGGGGGGGTGGGCTGGCCTAAAACAGACTGTGTATTAAATGACGAGAAAACAAAACTATAATTTCAGTCAGACGTATCATAGTCGAGAGAGAGTAGGAGAATTTGATTGGCGTAGCCTAGAGGGGAAGGGGGGGGGGGGTGGGCTGGCCTAAAACAGACTGTGTATTAAATGACGAGAAAACAAAACTATAATTTCAGTCAGACGTATCATAGTCGAGAGAGAGTAGGAGAATGTGATTGGTGTAGCCACGAGGGGAGGGGGGGGGGGGCCTAATACAGGCTATCTACTAATTCAAGAGAAGATAAATTTTTAATTTCGGTCAGACAAATCAGTCAAGAAAGGGTAAGGAAATGTGATTGGCGTAGCCATGAGGGATAGGGGGGATTTGCCTCATACAGGCTCTGTATTTAATGAAGAGAAAATAAAAACTTGAAGTGCAGTAAGATGTATCAGTCCAGAAAGTGTAAGGAAAGTGGTCGTCCTATCCTTGTCGAAAGGGGGGGGGGGGCGGGGGCTAGCCTAATACAGACTGTGTATTAAATGACGAGAAAACAAAACTATAATTTCAGTCAGACGTATCATAGTCGAGAGAGAGAGTAGGAGAATTTGATTGGCGTAGCCTAGAGGGGAAGGGGGGGGGGGGGGTGGGCTGGCCTAAAACAGACTGTGTATTAAATGACGAGAAAACAAAACTATAATTTCAGTCAGACGTATCATAGTCGAGAGAGAGTAGGAGAATTTGATTGGTGTAGCCACGAGGGGAGGGGGGGGGGGGCCTAATACAGGCTATCTACTAATTCAAGAGAAGATAAATTTTTTATTTCGGTCTGACAAATCAGTCAAGAAAGGGTAAGGAAATGTGATTGGCGTAGCCATGAGGGATAGGGGGGATTTGCCTCATACAGGCTCTGTATTTAATGAAGAGAAAATAAAAACTTGAAGTGCAGTAAGATGTATCAGTCCAGAAAGTGTAAGGAAAGTGGTCGTCCTAACCTTGTCGAAAGGGGGGGGGGGGGGCGGGGGGGGGGGGGGCTAGCCTAATACAGACTGTGTATTAAATGACGAGAAAACAAAACTATAATTTCAGTCAGACGTATCATAGTCGAGAGAGAGAGTAGGAGAATTTGATTGGCGTAGCCTAGAGGGGAAGGGGGGGGGGGTGGGCTGGCCTAAAACAGACTGTGTATTAAATGACGAGAAAACAAAACTATAATTTCAGTCAGACGTATCATAGTCGAGAGAGAGTAGGAGAATTTGATTGGTGTAGCCACGAGGGGAGGGGGGGGGCCTAATACAGGCTATCTACTAATTCAAGAGAAGACAAATTTTAATTTCGGTCAGACAAATCAGTCAAGAAAGGGTAAGGAAATGTGATTGGCGTAGCCATGAGGGATAGGGGGGATTTGCCTCATACAGGCTCTGTATTTAATGAAGAGAAAACAAAAACTTGAAGTGCAGTAAGATGTATCAGTCCAGAAAGTGTAAGGAAAGTGGTCGTCCTAACCTTGTCGAAGGGGGGGGGGGGGCGGGGGGGGGGGGGCTAGCCTAATACAGACTGTGTATTAAATGACGAAAAAACAAAAACTTCAAGTGCAGTAGGATGTATCAGTTCAGAATGAGTAAGGAAAGTTGTTGGCCTAGCCATGGGGGAAGGGGGGGGGGGGTAGGGGGCCTGCCTAGAACAGACTGTGTATTAAATGACGAGAAAACAAAACTATAATTTCAGTCAGACGTATCATAGTCGAGAGAGAGTAGGAGAATTTGATTGGCGTAGCCTAGAGGGGAAGGGGGGGGGGGGGTGGGCTGGACTAAAACAGACTGTGTATTAAATGACGAGAAAACAAAACTATAATTTCAGTCAGACGTATCATAGTCGAGAGAGAGAGTAGGAGAATCTGATTGGCGTAGCCTAGAGGGGAAGGGGGGGGGTGGGCTGGCCTAAAACAGACTGTGTATTAAATGACGAGAAAACAAAACTATAATTTCAGTCAGACGTATCATAGTCGAGAGAGAGTAGGAGAATTTGATTGGCGTAGCCTAGAGGGGAAGGGGGGGGGGGGGTGGGCTGGCCTAAAACAGACTGTGTATTAAATGACGAGAAAACAAAACTATAATTTCAGTCAGACGTATCATAGTCGAGAGAGAGTAGGAGAATGTGATTGGTGTAGCCACGAGGGGAGGGGGGGGGGGGGCCTAATACAGGCTATCTACTAATTCAAGAGAAGATAAATTTTTTATTTCGGTCAGACAAATCAGTCAAGAAAGGGTAAGGAAATGTGATTGGCGTAGCCACGAGGGATAGGGGGGATTTGCCTCATACAGGCTCTGTATTAAATGACGAGAAAACAAAAACTTCAAGTGCAGTAGGATGTATCAGTCTAGAAAGAGTAAGGAAAGTTGTTGGCCTAGCCATGGGGGAAGGGGGGGGGGGGGTAGGGGGCGAGCCTAATACAGACTGTGTATTAAATGACGAGAAAACAAAACTATAATTTCAGTCAGACGTATCATAGTCGAGAGAGAGTAGGAGAATTTGATTGGTGTAGCCACGAGGGGAGGGGGGGGGGGGGGGCCTAATACAGGCTATCTACTAATTCAAGAGAAGATAAATTTTTTATTTCGGTCAGACAAATCAGTCAAGAAAGGGTAAGGAAATGTGATTGGCGTAGCCACGAGGGATAGGGGGGATTTGCCTCATACAGGCTCTGTATTAAATGACGAGAAAACAAAAACTTCAAGTGCAGTAGGATGTATCAGTCTAGAAAGAGTAAGGAAAGTTGTTGGCCTAGCCATGGGGGAAGGGGGGGGGGGGGGTAGGGGGCGAGCCTAATACAGACTGTGTATTAAATGACGAGAAAACAAAACTATAATTTCAGTCAGACGTATCATAGTCGAGAGAGAGTAGGAGAATTTGATTGGTGTAGCCACGAGGGGAGGGGGGGGGGGGCCTAATACAGGCTATCTACTAATTCAAGAGAAGATAAATTTTTAATTTCGGTCTGACAAATCAGTCAAGAAAGGGTAAGGAAATGTGATTGGCGTAGCCATGAGGGATAGGGGGGATTTGCCTCATACAGGCTCTGTATTTAATGAAGAGAAAATAAAAACTTGAAGTGCAGTAAGATGTATCAGTCCAGAAAGTGTAAGGAAAGTGGTCGTCCTAACCTTGTCGAAAGGGGGGGGGGGGGGCTAGCCTAATACAGACTGTGTATTAAATGACGAGAAAACAAAACTATAATTTCAGTCAGACGTATCATAGTCGAGAGAGAGTAGGAGAATTTGATTGGTGTAGCCACGAGGGGAGGGGGGGGGGGGGCCTAATACAGGCTATCTACTAATTCAAGAGAAGATAAATTTTTAATTTCGGTCTGACAAATCAGTCAAGAAAGGGTAAGGAAATGTGATTGGCGTAGCCATGAGGGATAGGGGGGATTTGCCTCATACAGGCTCTGTATTTAATGAAGAGAAAATAAAAACTTGAAGTGCAGTAAGATGTATCAGTCCAGAAAGTGTAAGGAAAGTGGTCGTCCTAACCTTGTCGAAAGGGGGGGGGGGGGGGGCTAGCCTAATACAGACTGTGTATTAAATGACGAGAAAACAAAACTATAATTTCAGTCAGACGTATCATAGTCGAGAGAGAGAGTAGGAGAATTTGATTGGCGTAGCCTAGAGGGGAAGGGGGGGGGGGTGGGCTGGCCTAAAACAGACTGTGTATTAAATGACGAGAAAACAAAACTATAATTTCAGTCAGACGTATCATAGTCGAGAGAGAGTAGGAGAATTTGATTGGCGTAGCCTAGAGGGGAAGGGGGGGGGGGGTGGGCTGGCCTAAAACAGACTGTGTATTAAATGACGAGAAAACAAAACTATAATTTCAGTCAGACGTATCATAGTCGAGAGAGAGTAGGAGAATGTGATTGGTGTAGCCACGAGGGGAGGGGGGGGGGGCCTAATACAGGCTATCTACTAATTCAAGAGAAGATAAATTTTTAATTTCGGTCAGACAAATCAGTCAAGAAAGGGTAAGGAAATGTGATTGGCGTAGCCATGAGGGATAGGGGGGATTTGCCTCATACAGGCTCTGTATTTAATGAAGAGAAAATAAAAACTTGAAGTGCAGTAAGATGTATCAGTCCAGAAAGTGTAAGGAAAGTGGTCGTCCTATCCTTGTCGAAAGGGGGGGGGGGGCGGGGGCTAGCCTAATACAGACTGTGTATTAAATGACGAGAAAACAAAACTATAATTTCAGTCAGACGTATCATAGTCGAGAGAGAGAGTAGGAGAATTTGATTGGCGTAGCCTAGAGGGGAAGGGGGGGGGGGTGGGCTGGCCTAAAACAGACTGTGTATTAAATGACGAGAAAACAAAACTATAATTTCAGTCAGACGTATCATAGTCGAGAGAGAGTAGGAGAATTTGATTGGTGTAGCCACGAGGGGAGGGGGGGGGGGGCCTAATACAGGCTATCTACTAATTCAAGAGAAGATAAATTTTTTATTTCGGTCTGACAAATCAGTCAAGAAAGGGTAAGGAAATGTGATTGGCGTAGCCATGAGGGATAGGGGGGATTTGCCTCATACAGGCTCTGTATTTAATGAAGAGAAAATAAAAACTTGAAGTGCAGTAAGATGTATCAGTCCAGAAAGTGTAAGGAAAGTGGTCGTCCTAACCTTGTCGAAAGGGGGGGGGCGGGGGGGGGGGGGGGGGCTAGCCTAATACAGACTGTGTATTAAATGACGAGAAAACAAAACTATAATTTCAGTCAGACGTATCATAGTCGAGAGAGAGAGTAGGAGAATTTGATTGGCGTAGCCTAGAGGGGAAGGGGGGGGGGGTGGGCTGGCCTAAAACAGACTGTGTATTAAATGACGAGAAAACAAAACTATAATTTCAGTCAGACGTATCATAGTCGAGAGAGAGTAGGAGAATTTGATTGGTGTAGCCACGAGGGGAGGGGGGGGGGGGCCTAATACAGGCTATCTACTAATTCAAGAGAAGACAAATTTTAATTTCGGTCAGACAAATCAGTCAAGAAAGGGTAAGGAAATGTGATTGGCGTAGCCATGAGGGATAGGGGGGATTTGCCTCATACAGGCTCTGTATTTAATGAAGAGAAAACAAAAACTTGAAGTGCAGTAAGATGTATCAGTCCAGAAAGTGTAAGGAAAGTGGTCGTCCTAACCTTGTCGAAGGGGGGGGGGGGCGGGGGGGGGGCTAGCCTAATACAGACTGTGTATTAAATGACGAAAAAACAAAAACTTCAAGTGCAGTAGGATGTATCAGTTCAGAATGAGTAAGGAAAGTTGTTGGCCTAGCCATGGGGGAAGGGGGGGGGGGGGTAGGGGGCCTGCCTAGAACAGACTGTGTATTAAATGACGAGAAAACAAAACTATAATTTCAGTCAGACGTATCATAGTCGAGAGAGAGTAGGAGAATTTGATTGGCGTAGCCTAGAGGGGAAGGGGGGGGGGTGGGCTGGACTAAAACAGACTGTGTATTAAATGACGAGAAAACAAAACTATAATTTCAGTCAGACGTATCATAGTCGAGAGAGAGAGTAGGAGAATTTGATTGGCGTAGCCTAGAGGGGAAGGGGGGGGGGGGGGTGGGCTGGCCTAAAACAGACTGTGTATTAAATGACGAGAAAACAAAACTATAATTTCAGTCAGACGTATCATAGTCGAGAGAGAGTAGGAGAATTTGATTGGCGTAGCCTAGAGGGGAAGGGGGGGGGGGGTGGGCTGGCCTAAAACAGACTGTGTATTAAATGACGAGAAAACAAAACTATAATTTCAGTCAGACGTATCATAGTCGAGAGAGAGTAGGAGAATGTGATTGGTGTAGCCACGAGGGGAGGGGGGGGGGCCTAATACAGGCTATCTACTAATTCAAGAGAAGATAAATTTTTTATTTCGGTCAGACAAATCAGTCAAGAAAGGGTAAGGAAATGTGATTGGCGTAGCCACGAGGGATAGGGGGGATTTGCCTCATACAGGCTCTGTATTAAATGACGAGAAAACAAAAACTTCAAGTGCAGTAGGATGTATCAGTCTAGAAAGAGTAAGGAAAGTTGTTGGCCTAGCCATGGGGGAAGGGGGGGGGGGGGTAGGGGGCGAGCCTAATACAGACTGTGTATTAAATGACGAGAAAACAAAACTATAATTTCAGTCAGACGTATCATAGTCGAGAGAGAGTAGGAGAATTTGATTGGTGTAGCCACGAGGGGAGGGGGGGGGGGGCCTAATACAGGCTATCTACTAATTCAAGAGAAGATAAATTTTTTATTTCGGTCAGACAAATCAGTCAAGAAAGGGTAAGGAAATGTGATTGGCGTAGCCACGAGGGATAGGGGGGATTTGCCTCATACAGGCTCTGTATTAAATGACGAGAAAACAAAAACTTCAAGTGCAGTAGGATGTATCAGTCTAGAAAGAGTAAGGAAAGTTGTTGGCCTAGCCATGGGGGAAGGGGGGGGGGGGGTAGGGGGCGAGCCTAATACAGACTGTGTATTAAATGACGAGAAAACAAAACTATAATTTCAGTCAGACGTATCATAGTCGAGAGAGAGTAGGAGAATTTGATTGGTGTAGCCACGAGGGGAGGGGGGGGGGGGGGGCCTAATACAGGCTATCTACTAATTCAAGAGAAGATAAATTTTTAATTTCGGTCTGACAAATCAGTCAAGAAAGGGTAAGGAAATGTGATTGGCGTAGCCATGAGGGATAGGGGGGATTTGCCTCATACAGGCTCTGTATTTAATGAAGAGAAAATAAAAACTTGAAGTGCAGTAAGATGTATCAGTCCAGAAAGTGTAAGGAAAGTGGTCGTCCTAACCTTGTCGAAAGGGGGGGGGGGGGGGGGGGCTAGCCTAATACAGACTGTGTATTAAATGACGAGAAAACAAAACTATAATTTCAGTCAGACGTATCATAGTCGAGAGAGAGAGTAGGAGAATTTGATTGGCGTAGCCTAGAGGGGAAGGGGGGGGGGGGGTGGGCTGGCCTAAAACAGACTGTGTATTAAATGACGAGAAAACAAAACTATAATTTCAGTCAGACGTATCATAGTCGAGAGAGAGTAGGAGAATTTGATTGGCGTAGCCTAGAGGGGAAGGGGGGGGGGGTGGGCTGGCCTAAAACAGACTGTGTATTAAATGACGAGAAAACAAAACTATAATTTCAGTCAGACGTATCATAGTCGAGAGAGAGTAGGAGAATGTGATTGGTGTAGCCACGAGGGGAGGGGGGGGGGGGCCTAATACAGGCTATCTACTAATTCAAGAGAAGATAAATTTTTAATTTCGGTCAGACAAATCAGTCAAGAAAGGGTAAGGAAATGTGATTGGCGTAGCCATGAGGGATAGGGGGGATTTGCCTCATACAGGCTCTGTATTTAATGAAGAGAAAATAAAAACTTGAAGTGCAGTAAGATGTATCAGTCCAGAAAGTGTAAGGAAAGTGGTCGTCCTATCCTTGTCGAAAGGGGGGGGGGGGGGCGGGGGCTAGCCTAATACAGACTGTGTATTAAATGACGAGAAAACAAAACTATAATTTCAGTCAGACGTATCATAGTCGAGAGAGAGAGTAGGAGAATTTGATTGGCGTAGCCTAGAGGGGAAGGGGGGGGGGGTGGGCTGGCCTAAAACAGACTGTGTATTAAATGACGAGAAAACAAAACTATAATTTCAGTCAGACGTATCATAGTCGAGAGAGAGTAGGAGAATTTGATTGGTGTAGCCACGAGGGGAGGGGGGGGGGGGGCCTAATACAGGCTATCTACTAATTCAAGAGAAGATAAATTTTTTATTTCGGTCTGACAAATCAGTCAAGAAAGGGTAAGGAAATGTGATTGGCGTAGCCATGAGGGATAGGGGGGATTTGCCTCATACAGGCTCTGTATTTAATGAAGAGAAAATAAAAACTTGAAGTGCAGTAAGATGTATCAGTCCAGAAAGTGTAAGGAAAGTGGTCGTCCTAACCTTGTCGAAAGGGGGGGGGGGGGCGGGGGGGGGGGGGGGGGGCTAGCCTAATACAGACTGTGTATTAAATGACGAGAAAACAAAACTATAATTTCAGTCAGACGTATCATAGTCGAGAGAGAGAGTAGGAGAATTTGATTGGCGTAGCCTAGAGGGGAAGGGGGGGGGGGTGGGCTGGCCTAAAACAGACTGTGTATTAAATGACGAGAAAACAAAACTATAATTTCAGTCAGACGTATCATAGTCGAGAGAGAGTAGGAGAATTTGATTGGTGTAGCCACGAGGGGAGGGGGGGGGGGCCTAATACAGGCTATCTACTAATTCAAGAGAAGACAAATTTTAATTTCGGTCAGACAAATCAGTCAAGAAAGGGTAAGGAAATGTGATTGGCGTAGCCATGAGGGATAGGGGGGATTTGCCTCATACAGGCTCTGTATTTAATGAAGAGAAAACAAAAACTTGAAGTGCAGTAAGATGTATCAGTCCAGAAAGTGTAAGGAAAGTGGTCGTCCTAACCTTGTCGAAGGGGGGGGGGGGCGGGGGGGGGGGGCTAGCCTAATACAGACTGTGTATTAAATGACGAAAAAACAAAAACTTCAAGTGCAGTAGGATGTATCAGTTCAGAATGAGTAAGGAAAGTTGTTGGCCTAGCCATGGGGGAAGGGGGGGGGGGTAGGGGGCCTGCCTAGAACAGACTGTGTATTAAATGACGAGAAAACAAAACTATAATTTCAGTCAGACGTATCATAGTCGAGAGAGAGTAGGAGAATTTGATTGGCGTAGCCTAGAGGGGAAGGGGGGGGGGGTGGGCTGGACTAAAACAGACTGTGTATTAAATGACGAGAAAACAAAACTATAATTTCAGTCAGACGTATCATAGTCGAGAGAGAGAGTAGGAGAATTTGATTGGCGTAGCCTAGAGGGGAAGGGGGGGGGGTGGGCTGGCCTAAAACAGACTGTGTATTAAATGACGAGAAAACAAAACTATAATTTCAGTCAGACGTATCATAGTCGAGAGAGAGTAGGAGAATTTGATTGGCGTAGCCTAGAGGGGAAGGGGGGGGGGTGGGCTGGCCTAAAACAGACTGTGTATTAAATGACGAGAAAACAAAACTATAATTTCAGTCAGACGTATCATAGTCGAGAGAGAGTAGGAGAATGTGATTGGTGTAGCCACGAGGGGAGGGGGGGGGGGCCTAATACAGGCTATCTACTAATTCAAGAGAAGATAAATTTTTTATTTCGGTCAGACAAATCAGTCAAGAAAGGGTAAGGAAATGTGATTGGCGTAGCCACGAGGGATAGGGGGGATTTGCCTCATACAGGCTCTGTATTAAATGACGAGAAAACAAAAACTTCAAGTGCAGTAGGATGTATCAGTCTAGAAAGAGTAAGGAAAGTTGTTGGCCTAGCCATGGGGGAAGGGGGGGGGGGGGGGTAGGGGGCGAGCCTAATACAGACTGTGTATTAAATGACGAGAAAACAAAACTATAATTTCAGTCAGACGTATCATAGTCGAGAGAGAGTAGGAGAATTTGATTGGTGTAGCCACGAGGGGAGGGGGGGGGGGGCCTAATACAGGCTATCTACTAATTCAAGAGAAGATAAATTTTTTATTTCGGTCAGACAAATCAGTCAAGAAAGGGTAAGGAAATGTGATTGGCGTAGCCACGAGGGATAGGGGGGATTTGCCTCATACAGGCTCTGTATTAAATGACGAGAAAACAAAAACTTCAAGTGCAGTAGGATGTATCAGTCTAGAAAGAGTAAGGAAAGTTGTTGGCCTAGCCATGGGGGAAGGGGGGGGGGGGGTAGGGGGCGAGCCTAATACAGACTGTGTATTAAATGACGAGAAAACAAAACTATAATTTCAGTCAGACGTATCATAGTCGAGAGAGAGTAGGAGAATTTGATTGGTGTAGCCACGAGGGGAGGGGGGGGGGGGCCTAATACAGGCTATCTACTAATTCAAGAGAAGATAAATTTTTAATTTCGGTCTGACAAATCAGTCAAGAAAGGGTAAGGAAATGTGATTGGCGTAGCCATGAGGGATAGGGGGGATTTGCCTCATACAGGCTCTGTATTTAATGAAGAGAAAATAAAAACTTGAAGTGCAGTAAGATGTATCAGTCCAGAAAGTGTAAGGAAAGTGGTCGTCCTAACCTTGTCGAAAGGGGGGGGGGGGGGGCTAGCCTAATACAGACTGTGTATTAAATGACGAGAAAACAAAACTATAATTTCAGTCAGACGTATCATAGTCGAGAGAGAGAGTAGGAGAATTTGATTGGCGTAGCCTAGAGGGGAAGGGGGGGGGGGGTGGGCTGGCCTAAAACAGACTGTGTATTAAATGACGAGAAAACAAAACTATAATTTCAGTCAGACGTATCATAGTCGAGAGAGAGTAGGAGAATTTGATTGGCGTAGCCTAGAGGGGAAGGGGGGGGGGGGGTGGGCTGGCCTAAAACAGACTGTGTATTAAATGACGAGAAAACAAAACTATAATTTCAGTCAGACGTATCATAGTCGAGAGAGAGTAGGAGAATGTGATTGGTGTAGCCACGAGGGGAGGGGGGGGGGCCTAATACAGGCTATCTACTAATTCAAGAGAAGATAAATTTTTAATTTCGGTCAGACAAATCAGTCAAGAAAGGGTAAGGAAATGTGATTGGCGTAGCCATGAGGGATAGGGGGGATTTGCCTCATACAGGCTCTGTATTTAATGAAGAGAAAATAAAAACTTGAAGTGCAGTAAGATGTATCAGTCCAGAAAGTGTAAGGAAAGTGGTCGTCCTATCCTTGTCGAAAGGGGGGGGGGGCGGGGGCTAGCCTAATACAGACTGTGTATTAAATGACGAGAAAACAAAACTATAATTTCAGTCAGACGTATCATAGTCGAGAGAGAGAGTAGGAGAATTTGATTGGCGTAGCCTAGAGGGGAAGGGGGGGGGGGGGTGGGCTGGCCTAAAACAGACTGTGTATTAAATGACGAGAAAACAAAACTATAATTTCAGTCAGACGTATCATAGTCGAGAGAGAGTAGGAGAATTTGATTGGTGTAGCCACGAGGGGAGGGGGGGGGGGGCCTAATACAGGCTATCTACTAATTCAAGAGAAGATAAATTTTTTATTTCGGTCTGACAAATCAGTCAAGAAAGGGTAAGGAAATGTGATTGGCGTAGCCATGAGGGATAGGGGGGATTTGCCTCATACAGGCTCTGTATTTAATGAAGAGAAAATAAAAACTTGAAGTGCAGTAAGATGTATCAGTCCAGAAAGTGTAAGGAAAGTGGTCGTCCTAACCTTGTCGAAAGGGGGGGGGGGCGGGGGGGGGGGGGGGGGGGCTAGCCTAATACAGACTGTGTATTAAATGACGAGAAAACAAAACTATAATTTCAGTCAGACGTATCATAGTCGAGAGAGAGAGTAGGAGAATTTGATTGGCGTAGCCTAGAGGGGAAGGGGGGGGGGGGTGGGCTGGCCTAAAACAGACTGTGTATTAAATGACGAGAAAACAAAACTATAATTTCAGTCAGACGTATCATAGTCGAGAGAGAGTAGGAGAATTTGATTGGTGTAGCCACGAGGGGAGGGGGGGGGCCTAATACAGGCTATCTACTAATTCAAGAGAAGACAAATTTTAATTTCGGTCAGACAAATCAGTCAAGAAAGGGTAAGGAAATGTGATTGGCGTAGCCATGAGGGATAGGGGGGATTTGCCTCATACAGGCTCTGTATTTAATGAAGAGAAAACAAAAACTTGAAGTGCAGTAAGATGTATCAGTCCAGAAAGTGTAAGGAAAGTGGTCGTCCTAACCTTGTCGAAGGGGGGGGGGGGGCGGGGGGGGGGGGGGCTAGCCTAATACAGACTGTGTATTAAATGACGAAAAAACAAAAACTTCAAGTGCAGTAGGATGTATCAGTTCAGAATGAGTAAGGAAAGTTGTTGGCCTAGCCATGGGGGAAGGGGGGGGGGGGTAGGGGGCCTGCCTAGAACAGACTGTGTATTAAATGACGAGAAAACAAAACTATAATTTCAGTCAGACGTATCATAGTCGAGAGAGAGTAGGAGAATTTGATTGGCGTAGCCTAGAGGGGAAGGGGGGGGGGTGGGCTGGACTAAAACAGACTGTGTATTAAATGACGAGAAAACAAAACTATAATTTCAGTCAGACGTATCATAGTCGAGAGAGAGAGTAGGAGAATTTGATTGGCGTAGCCTAGAGGGGAAGGGGGGGGGGTGGGCTGGCCTAAAACAGACTGTGTATTAAATGACGAGAAAACAAAACTATAATTTCAGTCAGACGTATCATAGTCGAGAGAGAGTAGGAGAATTTGATTGGCGTAGCCTAGAGGGGAAGGGGGGGGGTGGGCTGGCCTAAAACAGACTGTGTATTAAATGACGAGAAAACAAAACTATAATTTCAGTCAGACGTATCATAGTCGAGAGAGAGTAGGAGAATGTGATTGGTGTAGCCACGAGGGGAGGGGGGGGGGGCCTAATACAGGCTATCTACTAATTCAAGAGAAGATAAATTTTTTATTTCGGTCAGACAAATCAGTCAAGAAAGGGTAAGGAAATGTGATTGGCGTAGCCACGAGGGATAGGGGGGATTTGCCTCATACAGGCTCTGTATTAAATGACGAGAAAACAAAAACTTCAAGTGCAGTAGGATGTATCAGTCTAGAAAGAGTAAGGAAAGTTGTTGGCCTAGCCATGGGGGAAGGGGGGGGGGGGTAGGGGGCGAGCCTAATACAGACTGTGTATTAAATGACGAGAAAACAAAACTATAATTTCAGTCAGACGTATCATAGTCGAGAGAGAGTAGGAGAATTTGATTGGTGTAGCCACGAGGGGAGGGGGGGGGGGGCCTAATACAGGCTATCTACTAATTCAAGAGAAGATAAATTTTTAATTTCGGTCTGACAAATCAGTCAAGAAAGGGTAAGGAAATGTGATTGGCGTAGCCACGAGGGATAGGGGGGATTTGCCTCATACAGGCTCTGTATTAAATGACGAGAAAACAAAAACTTCAAGTGCAGTAGGATGTATCAGTCTAGAAAGAGTAAGGAAAGTTGTTGGCCTAGCCATGGGGGAAGGGGGGGGGGGTAGGGGGCGAGCCTAATACAGACTGTGTATTAAATGACGAGAAAACAAAACTATAATTTCAGTCAGACGTATCATAGTCGAGAGAGAGTAGGAGAATTTGATTGGTGTAGCCACGAGGGGAGGGGGGGGGGGGCCTAATACAGGCTATCTACTAATTCAAGAGAAGATAAATTTTTTATTTCGGTCAGACAAATCAGTCAAGAAAGGGTAAGGAAATGTGATTGGCGTAGCCACGAGGGATAGGGGGGATTTGCCTCATACAGGCTCTGTATTAAATGACGAGAAAACAAAAACTTCAAGTGCAGTAGGATGTATCAGTCTAGAAAGAGTAAGGAAAGTTGTTGGCCTAGCCATGGGGGAAGGGGGGGGGGGGGTAGGGGGCGAGCCTAATACAGACTGTGTATTAAATGACGAGAAAACAAAACTATAATTTCAGTCAGACGTATCATAGTCGAGAGAGAGTAGGAGAATTTGATTGGTGTAGCCACGAGGGGAGGGGGGGGGGGGGCCTAATACAGGCTATCTACTAATTCAAGAGAAGATAAATTTTTAATTTCGGTCTGACAAATCAGTCAAGAAAGGGTAAGGAAATGTGATTGGCGTAGCCATGAGGGATAGGGGGGATTTGCCTCATACAGGCTCTGTATTTAATGAAGAGAAAATAAAAACTTGAAGTGCAGTAAGATGTATCAGTCCAGAAAGTGTAAGGAAAGTGGTCGTCCTAACCTTGTCGAAAGGGGGGGGGGGGGCTAGCCTAATACAGACTGTGTATTAAATGACGAGAAAACAAAACTTTAATTTCAGTCAGACGTATCATAGTCGAGAGAGAGAGTAGGAGAATTTGATTGGCGTAGCCTAGAGGGGAAGGGGGGGGGGGTGGGCTGGCCTAAAACAGACTGTATTAAATGACGAGAAAACAAAACTATAATTTCAGTCAGACGTATCATAGTCGAGAGAGAGTAGGAGAATTTGATTGGCGTAGCCTAGAGGGGAAGGGGGGGGGGGGTGGGCTGGCCTAAAACAGACTGTGTATTAAATGACGAGAAAACAAAACTATAATTTCAGTCAGACGTATCATAGTCGAGAGAGAGTAGGAGAATTTGATTGGCGTAGCCTAGAGGGGAAGGGGGGGGGGGTGGGCTGGCCTAAAACAGACTGTGTATTAAATGACGAGAAAACAAAACTATAATTTCAGTCAGACGTATCATAGTCGAGAGAGAGTAGGAGAATTTGATTGACGTAGACACGAGGGGAAGGGGGGATTTGCCAATTACAGGCTCTGTATTAAATGAAGAGAAAACAAAACTTTTAGTGCAGTCCAGAAAGAGTAAGGAAAGTGGTTGGCCTAGCCATGGGGGAAGGGGGGGGGGGGGGCTAGCCTAATACACGCTCTGTATTAAATGAAGACAAAACAAAATTTAAGTGCACTTGGACTTATCATAGTCCAGAAAGAGTAAGGAAAGGTGTTGTTCTAGCCATGTCAGAAGGAGGGGGGGGGGGGGAGGGCTAGCCTCATAGAGACTGTGTATTAAATGACGAGAAAACAAAAACTTCAAGTGCAGTAGGATGTATCTGTCTAGAAAGAGTAAGGAAAGTTGTTGGCCTAGCCATGGGGGAAGGGGGGAGGGGGGGGGGGGGGGTAGGGGGCGAGCCTAATACAGACTGTGTATTAAATGAAGAGAAAACAAAACTATAATTTCAGTCAGACGTACCATAGTCGAGAGAGAGTAGGAGAATGTGATTGGTGTAGCCACGAGGGGAGGGGGGGGGGGCCTAATACAGGCTATCTACTAATTCAAGAGAAGATAAATTTTTAATTTCGGTCTGACAAATCAGTCAAGAAAGGGTAAGGAAATGTGATTGGCGTAGCCACGAGGGATAGGGGGGATTTGCCTCATACAGGCTCTGTATTTAATGAAGAGAAAATAAAAACTTGAAGTGCAGTAAGATGTATCAGTCCAGAAAGGGTAAGGAAAGTGGTCGTCCTAACCTTGTCGAAGGGGGGGGGGGGGCGGGGGGGCTAGCCTAATACAGACTGTGTATTAAATGACGAAAAAACAAAAACTTCAAGTGCAGTAGGATGTATCAGTCTAGAAAGAGTAAGGAAAGTTGTTGGCCTAGCCATGGGGGAAGGGGGGAGGGGGGGGGGGGGGTAGGGGGCGAGCCTAATACAGACTGTGTATTAAATGAAGAGAAAACAAAACTATAATTTCAGTCAGACGTACCATAGTCGAGAGAGAGTAGGAGAATGTGATTGGTGTAGCCACGAGGGGAGGGGGGGGGGGGCCTAATACAGGCTATCTACTAATTCAAGAGAAGATAAATTTTTAATTTCGGTCTGACAAATCAGTCAAGAAAGGGTAAGGAAATGTGATTGGCGTAGCCACGAGGGATAGGGGGGATTTGCCTCATACAGGCTCTGTATTTAATGAAGAGAAAATAAAAACTTGAAGTGCAGTAAGATGTATCAGTCCAGAAAGTGTAAGGAAAGTGGTCGTCCTAACCTTGTCGAAGAGGGGGGGGGGGGGGGCGGGGGGGCTAGCCTAAAACAGACTGTGTATTAAATGACGAGAAAACAAAACTATAATTTCAGTCAGACGTATCATAGTCGAGAGAGAGTAGGAGAATTTGATTGGTGTAGCCACGAGGGGAGGGGGGGGGGGGCCTAATACAGGCTATCTACTAATTCAAGAGAAGACAAATTTTTAATTTCGGTCAGACAAATCAGTCAAGAAAGGGTAAGGAAATGTGATTGGCGTAGCCATGAGGGATAGGGGGGATTTGCCTCATACAGGCTCTGTATTTAATGAAGAGAAAATAAAAACTTGAAGTGCAGTAAGATGTATCAGTCCAGAGAGTGTAAGGAAAGTGGTCGTCCTAACCTTGTCGAAAGGGGGGGGGGGGGCGGGGGGGGGGCTAGCCTAATACAGACTGTGTATTAAATGACGAGAAAACAAAACTATAATTTCAGTCAGACGTATCATAGTCGAGAGAGAGAGTAGGAGAATTTGATTGGCGTAGCCTAGAGGGGAAGGGGGGGGGGGTGGGCTGGCCTAAAACAGACTGTGTATTAAATGACGAGAAAACAAAACTATAATTTCAGTCAGACGTATCATAGTCGAGAGAGAGTAGGAGAATTTGATTGGTGTAGCCACGAGGGGAGGGGGGGGGGCCTAATACAGGCTATCTACTAATTCAAGAGAAGATACATTTTTAATTTCGGTCTGACAAATCAGTCAAGAAAGGGTAAGGAAATGTGATTGGCGTAGCCATGAGGGATAGGGGGGATTTGCCTCATACAGGCTCTGTATTTAATGAAGAGAAAATAAAAACTTGAAGTGCAGTAAGATGTATCAGTCCAGAAAGTGTAAGGAAAGTGGTCGTCCTAACCTTGTCGAAAGGGGGGGGGGGCGGGGGGCTAGCCTAATACAGACTGTGTATTAAATGACGAGAAAACAAAACTATAATTTCAGTCAGACGTATCATAGTCGAGAGAGAGAGTAGGAGAATTTGATTGGCGTAGCCTAGAGGGGAAGCGGGGGGGGGGGGGGGGGGGTGGGCTGGCCTAAAACAGGCTATCTACTAATTCAAGAGAAGACAAATTTTTAATTTCGGTCAGACAAATCAGTCAAGAAAGGGTAAGGAAATGTGATTGGCGTAGCCATGAGGGATAGGGGGGATTTGCCTCATACAGGCTCTGTATTTAATGAAGAGAAAATAAAAACTTGAAGTGCAGTAAGATGTATCAGTCCAGAGAGTGTAAGGAAAGTGGTCGTCCTAACCTTGTCGAAAGGGGGGGGGGGGCAGGGGGGGGCTAGCCTTATACAGACTGTGTATTAAATGACGAGAAAACAAAACTATAATTTCAGTCAGACGTATCATAGTCGAGAGAGAGAGTAGGAGAATTTGATTGGCGTAGCCTAGAGGGGAAGGGGGGGGGGGTGGGCTGGCCTAAAACAGACTGTGTATTAAATGACGAGAAAACAAAACTATAATTTCAGTCAGACGTATCATAGTCGAGAGAGAGAGTAGGAGAATTTGATTGGCGTAGCCTAGAGGGGAAGCGGGGGGGGGGGGGGGTGGGCTGGCCTAAAACAGGCTATCTACTAAATCAAGAGAAGATACAGAAGAGACAAATCAGAGTCAAGAAAGGGTAAGGAATTGCGATTGACGTAGACACGAGGGGAAGGGGGGATTTGCCAATTACAGGCTCTGTATTAAATGAAGAGAAAACAAAACTTTTAGTGCAGTCCAGAAAGAGTAAGGAAAGTGGTTGGCCTAGCCATGGGGGAAGGGGGGGGGGGCTAGCCTAATACACGCTCTGTATTAAATGAAGACAAAACAAAATTTAAGTGCACTTGGACTTATCATAGTCCAGAAAGAGTAAGGAAAGGTGTTGTTCTAGCCATGTCAGAAGGAGGGGGGGGGGGGAAGGGCTAGCCTCATAGAGACTGTGTATTAAATGACGAGAAAACAAAAACTTCAAGTGCAGTAGGATGTATCAGTCTAGAAAGAGTAAGGAAAGTTGTTGGCCTAGCCATGGGGGAAGGGGGGAGGGGGGGGGGGGGGTAGGGGGCGAGCCTAATACAGACTGTGTATTAAATGAAGAGAAAACAAAACTATAATTTCAGTCAGACGTACCATAGTCGAGAGAGAGTAGGAGAATGTGATTGGTGTAGCCACGAGGGGAGGGGGGGGGGCCTAATACAGGCTATCTACTAATTCAAGAGAAGTTAATTTTTAATTTCGGTCTGACAAATCAGTCAAGAAAGGGTAAGGAAATGTGATTGGCGTAGCCACGAGGGATAGGGGGGATTTGCCTCAGACAGGCTCTGTATTTAATGAAGAGAAAATAAAAACTTGAAGTGCAGTAAGATGTATCAGTCCAGAAAGTGTAAGGAAAGTGGTCGTCCTATCCTTGTCGAAAGGGGGGGGGGGGGGGGGCGGGGGCTAGCCTAATACAGACTGTGTATTAAATGACGAGAAAACAAAACTATAATTTCAGTCAGACGTATCATAGTCGAGAGAGAGTAGGAGAATTTGATTGGCGTAGCCTAGAGGGGAAGGGGGGGGGGTGGGCTGGCCTAAAACAGACGGTGTATTAAATGACGAGAAAACAAAACTATAATTTCAGTCAGACGTATCATAGTCGAGAGAGAGTAGGAGAATGTGATTGGTGTAGCCACGAGGGGAGGGGGGGGGGGGAGGGGCCTAATACAGGCTATCTACTAATTCAAGAGAAGATAAATTTTTAATTTCGGTCAGACAAATCAGTCAAGAAAGGGTAAGGAAATGTGATTGGCGTAGCCACGAGGGATAGGGGGGATTTGCCTCATACAGGCTCTGTATTAAATGACGAGAAAACAAAAACTTCAAGTGCAGTAGGATGTATCAGTCTAGAAAGAGTAAGGAAAGTTGTTGGCCTAGCCATGGGGGAAGGGGGGGGGGGTAGGGGGCGAGCCTAATACAGACTGTGTATTAAATGACGAGAAAACAAAACTATAATTTCAGTCAGACGTATCATAGTCGAGAGAGAGTAGGAGAATTTGATTGGTGTAGCCACGAGGGGAGGGGGGGGGGGCCTAATACAGGCTATCTACTAATTCAAGAGAAGATAAATTTTTAATTTCGGTCTGACAAATCAGTCAAGAAAGGGTAAGGAAATGTGATTGGCGTAGCCATGAGGGATAGGGGGGATTTGCCTCATACAGGCTCTGTATTTAATGAAGAGAAAATAAAAACTTGAAGTGCAGTAAGATGTATCAGTCCAGAAAGTGTAAGGAAAGTGGTCGTCCTAACCTTGTCGAAAGGGGGGGGGGGGGGGCTAGCCTAATACAGACTGTGTATTAAATGACGAGAAAACAAAACTTTAATTTCAGTCAGACGTATCATAGTCGAGAGAGAGAGTAGGAGAATTTGATTGGCGTAGCCTAGAGGGGAAGGGGGGGGGGGTGGGCTGGCCTAAAACAGACTGTATTAAATGACGAGAAAACAAAACTATAATTTCAGTCAGACGTATCATAGTCGAGAGAGAGTAGGAGAATTTGATTGGCGTAGCCTAGAGGGGAAGGGGGGGGGGGGGTGGGCTGGCCTAAAACAGACTGTGTATTAAATGACGAGAAAACAAAACTATAATTTCAGTCAGACGTATCATAGTCGAGAGAGAGTAGGAGAATTTGATTGGCGTAGCCTAGAGGGGAAGGGGGGGGGGGGTGGGCTGGCCTAAAACAGACTGTGTATTAAATGACGAGAAAACAAAACTATAATTTCAGTCAGACGTATCATAGTCGAGAGAGAGTAGGAGAATTTGATTGACGTAGACACGAGGGGAAGGGGGGATTTGCCAATTACAGGCTCTGTATTAAATGAAGAGAAAACAAAACTTTTAGTGCAGTCCAGAAAGAGTAAGGAAAGTGGTTGGCCTAGCCATGGGGGAAGGGGGGGGGGGCTAGCCTAATACACGCTCTGTATTAAATGAAGACAAAACAAAATTTAAGTGCACTTGGACTTATCATAGTCCAGAAAGAGTAAGGAAAGGTGTTGTTCTAGCCATGTCAGAAGGAGGGGGGGGGGGAGGGCTAGCCTCATAGAGACTGTGTATTAAATGACGAGAAAACAAAAACTTCAAGTGCAGTAGGATGTATCTGTCTAGAAAGAGTAAGGAAAGTTGTTGGCCTAGCCATGGGGGAAGGGGGGAGGGGGGGGGGGGGTAGGGGGCGAGCCTAATACAGACTGTGTATTAAATGAAGAGAAAACAAAACTATAATTTCAGTCAGACGTACCATAGTCGAGAGAGAGTAGGAGAATGTGATTGGTGTAGCCACGAGGGGAGGGGGGGGGGCCTAATACAGGCTATCTACTAATTCAAGAGAAGATAAATTTTTAATTTCGGTCTGACAAATCAGTCAAGAAAGGGTAAGGAAATGTGATTGGCGTAGCCACGAGGGATAGGGGGGATTTGCCTCATACAGGCTCTGTATTTAATGAAGAGAAAATAAAAACTTGAAGTGCAGTAAGATGTATCAGTCCAGAAAGGGTAAGGAAAGTGGTCGTCCTAACCTTGTCGAAGGGGGGGGGGGGGGGCGGGGGGGCTAGCCTAATACAGACTGTGTATTAAATGACGAAAAAACAAAAACTTCAAGTGCAGTAGGATGTATCAGTCTAGAAAGAGTAAGGAAAGTTGTTGGCCTAGCCATGGGGGAAGGGGGGAGGGGGGGGGGGGGGGGGGGGGTAGGGGGCGAGCCTAATACAGACTGTGTATTAAATGAAGAGAAAACAAAACTATAATTTCAGTCAGACGTACCATAGTCGAGAGAGAGTAGGAGAATGTGATTGGTGTAGCCACGAGGGGAGGGGGGGGGGGCCTAATACAGGCTATCTACTAATTCAAGAGAAGATAAATTTTTAATTTCGGTCTGACAAATCAGTCAAGAAAGGGTAAGGAAATGTGATTGGCGTAGCCACGAGGGATAGGGGGGATTTGCCTCATACAGGCTCTGTATTTAATGAAGAGAAAATAAAAACTTGAAGTGCAGTAAGATGTATCAGTCCAGAAAGTGTAAGGAAAGTGGTCGTCCTAACCTTGTCGAAGAGGGGGGGGGGGGGGGGGGGCGGGGGGGCTAGCCTAAAACAGACTGTGTATTAAATGACGAGAAAACAAAACTATAATTTCAGTCAGACGTATCATAGTCGAGAGAGAGTAGGAGAATTTGATTGGTGTAGCCACGAGGGGAGGGGGGGGGGGCCTAATACAGGCTATCTACTAATTCAAGAGAAGACAAATTTTTAATTTCGGTCAGACAAATCAGTCAAGAAAGGGTAAGGAAATGTGATTGGCGTAGCCATGAGGGATAGGGGGGATTTGCCTCATACAGGCTCTGTATTTAATGAAGAGAAAATAAAAACTTGAAGTGCAGTAAGATGTATCAGTCCAGAGAGTGTAAGGAAAGTGGTCGTCCTAACCTTGTCGAAAGGGGGGGGGCGGGGGGGGGGGCTAGCCTAATACAGACTGTGTATTAAATGACGAGAAAACAAAACTATAATTTCAGTCAGACGTATCATAGTCGAGAGAGAGAGTAGGAGAATTTGATTGGCGTAGCCTAGAGGGGAAGGGGGGGGGGGGGGTGGGCTGGCCTAAAACAGACTGTGTATTAAATGACGAGAAAACAAAACTATAATTTCAGTCAGACGTATCATAGTCGAGAGAGAGTAGGAGAATTTGATTGGTGTAGCCACGAGGGGAGGGGGGGGGGGCCTAATACAGGCTATCTACTAATTCAAGAGAAGATACATTTTTAATTTCGGTCTGACAAATCAGTCAAGAAAGGGTAAGGAAATGTGATTGGCGTAGCCATGAGGGATAGGGGGGATTTGCCTCATACAGGCTCTGTATTTAATGAAGAGAAAATAAAAACTTGAAGTGCAGTAAGATGTATCAGTCCAGAAAGTGTAAGGAAGGTGGTCGTCCTAACCTTGTCGAAAGGGGGGGGGGGGGCGGGGGGGGGGGGCTAGCCTAATACAGACTGTGTATTAAATGACGAGAAAACAAAACTATAATTTCAGTCAGACGTATCATAGTCGAGAGAGAGAGTAGGAGAATTTGATTGGCGTAGCCTAGAGGGGAAGCGGGGGGGGGGGGGGGGGGGGGGGTGGGCTGGCCTAAAACAGGCTATCTACTAATTCAAGAGAAGACAAATTTTTAATTTCGGTCAGACAAATCAGTCAAGAAAGGGTAAGGAAATGTGATTGGCGTAGCCATGAGGGATAGGGGGGATTTGCCTCATACAGGCTCTGTATTTAATGAAGAGAAAATAAAAACTTGAAGTGCAGTAAGATGTATCAGTCCAGAGAGTGTAAGGAAAGTGGTCGTCCTAACCTTGTCGAAAGGGGGGGGGGGCAGGGGGGGGGCTAGCCTTATACAGACTGTGTATTAAATGACGAGAAAACAAAACTATAATTTCAGTCAGACGTATCATAGTCGAGAGAGAGAGTAGGAGAATTTGATTGGCGTAGCCTAGAGGGGAAGGGGGGGGGGTGGGCTGGCCTAAAACAGACTGTGTATTAAATGACGAGAAAACAAAACTATAATTTCAGTCAGACGTATCATAGTCGAGAGAGAGAGTAGGAGAATTTGATTGGCGTAGCCTAGAGGGGAAGCGGGGGGGGGGGGGGGGGGGGGGTGGGCTGGCCTAAAACAGGCTATCTACTAAATCAAGAGAAGATACAGAAGAGACAAATCAGAGTCAAGAAAGGGTAAGGAATTGCGATTGACGTAGACACGAGGGGAAGGGGGGATTTGCCAATTACAGGCTCTGTATTAAATGAAGAGAAAACAAAACTTTTAGTGCAGTCCAGAAAGAGTAAGGAAAGTGGTTGGCCTAGCCATGGGGGAAGGGGGGGGGGGCTAGCCTAATACACGCTCTGTATTAAATGAAGACAAAACAAAATTTAAGTGCACTTGGACTTATCATAGTCCAGAAAGAGTAAGGAAAGGTGTTGTTCTAGCCATGTCAGAAGGAGGGGGGGGGGGAAGGGCTAGCCTCATAGAGACTGTGTATTAAATGACGAGAAAACAAAAACTTCAAGTGCAGTAGGATGTATCAGTCTAGAAAGAGTAAGGAAAGTTGTTGGCCTAGCCATGGGGGAAGGGGGGAGGGGGGGGGGGGGGTAGGGGGCGAGCCTAATACAGACTGTGTATTAAATGAAGAGAAAACAAAACTATAATTTCAGTCAGACGTACCATAGTCGAGAGAGAGTAGGAGAATGTGATTGGTGTAGCCACGAGGGGAGGGGGGGGGGCCTAATACAGGCTATCTACTAATTCAAGAGAAGTTAATTTTTAATTTCGGTCTGACAAATCAGTCAAGAAAGGGTAAGGAAATGTGATTGGCGTAGCCACGAGGGATAGGGGGGATTTGCCTCAGACAGGCTCTGTATTTAATGAAGAGAAAATAAAAACTTGAAGTGCAGTAAGATGTATCAGTCCAGAAAGTGTAAGGAAAGTGGTCGTCCTATCCTTGTCGAAAGGGGGGGGGGGCGGGGGCTAGCCTAATACAGACTGTGTATTAAATGACGAGAAAACAAAACTATAATTTCAGTCAGACGTATCATAGTCGAGAGAGAGTAGGAGAATTTGATTGGCGTAGCCTAGAGGGGAAGGGGGGGGGGGTGGGCTGGCCTAAAACAGACGGTGTATTAAATGACGAGAAAACAAAACTATAATTTCAGTCAGACGTATCATAGTCGAGAGAGAGTAGGAGAATGTGATTGGTGTAGCCACGAGGGGAGGGGGGGGGGGGAGGGGCCTAATACAGGCTATCTACTAATTCAAGAGAAGATAAATTTTTAATTTCGGTCAGACAAATCAGTCAAGAAAGGGTAAGGAAATGTGATTGGCGTAGCCATGAGGGATAGGGGGGATTTGCCTCATACAGGCTCTGTATTTAATGAAGAGAAAATAAAAACTTGAAGTGCAGTAAGATGTATCAGTCCAGAAAGTGTAAGGAAAGTGGTCGTCCTAACCTTGTCGAAAGGGGGGGGGGGCGGGGGGGGGGGGGGGGGCTAGCCTAATACAGACTGTGTATTAAATGACGAGAAAACAAAACTATAATTTCAGTCAGACGTATCATAGTCGAGAGAGAGAGTAGGAGAATTTGATTGGCGTAGCCTAGAGGGGAAGCGGGGGGGGGGGGGGGGGGGGGGGTGGGCTGGCCTAAAACAGGCTATCTACTAATTCAAGAGAAGACAAATTTTTAATTTCGGTCAGACAAATCAGTCAAGAAAGGGTAAGGAAATGTGATTGGCGTAGCCATGAGGGATAGGGGGGATTTGCCTCATACAGGCTCTGTATTTAATGAAGAGAAAATAAAAACTTGAAGTGCAGTAAGATGTATCAGTCCAGAGAGTGTAAGGAAAGTGGTCGTCCTAACCTTGTCGAAAGGGGGGGGGGGGCAGGGGGGGGGCTAGCCTTATACAGACTGTGTATTAAATGACGAGAAAACAAAACTATAATTTCAGTCAGACGTATCATAGTCGAGAGAGAGAGTAGGAGAATTTGATTGGCGTAGCCTAGAGGGGAAGGGGGGGGGGTGGGCTGGCCTAAAACAGACTGTGTATTAAATGACGAGAAAACAAAACTATAATTTCAGTCAGACGTATCATAGTCGAGAGAGAGAGTAGGAGAATTTGATTGGCGTAGCCTAGAGGGGAAGCGGGGGGGGGGGGGGGGGGGGTGGGCTGGCCTAAAACAGGCTATCTACTAAATCAAGAGAAGATACAGAAGAGACAAATCAGAGTCAAGAAAGGGTAAGGAATTGCGATTGACGTAGACACGAGGGGAAGGGGGGATTTGCCAATTACAGGCTCTGTATTAAATGAAGAGAAAACAAAACTTTTAGTGCAGTCCAGAAAGAGTAAGGAAAGTGGTTGGCCTAGCCATGGGGGAAGGGGGGGGGGGCTAGCCTAATACACGCTCTGTATTAAATGAAGACAAAACAAAATTTAAGTGCACTTGGACTTATCATAGTCCAGAAAGAGTAAGGAAAGGTGTTGTTCTAGCCATGTCAGAAGGAGGGGGGGGGGGAAGGGCTAGCCTCATAGAGACTGTGTATTAAATGACGAGAAAACAAAAACTTCAAGTGCAGTAGGATGTATCAGTCTAGAAAGAGTAAGGAAAGTTGTTGGCCTAGCCATGGGGGAAGGGGGGAGGGGGGGGGGTAGGGGGCGAGCCTAATACAGACTGTGTATTAAATGAAGAGAAAACAAAACTATAATTTCAGTCAGACGTACCATAGTCGAGAGAGAGTAGGAGAATGTGATTGGTGTAGCCACGAGGGGAGGGGGGGGGGCCTAATACAGGCTATCTACTAATTCAAGAGAAGTTAATTTTTAATTTCGGTCTGACAAATCAGTCAAGAAAGGGTAAGGAAATGTGATTGGCGTAGCCACGAGGGATAGGGGGGATTTGCCTCAGACAGGCTCTGTATTTAATGAAGAGAAAATAAAAACTTGAAGTGCAGTAAGATGTATCAGTCCAGAAAGTGTAAGGAAAGTGGTCGTCCTATCCTTGTCGAAAGGGGGGGGGGCGGGGGCTAGCCTAATACAGACTGTGTATTAAATGACGAGAAAACAAAACTATAATTTCAGTCAGACGTATCATAGTCGAGAGAGAGTAGGAGAATTTGATTGGCGTAGCCTAGAGGGGAAGGGGGGGGGGGTGGGCTGGCCTAAAACAGACGGTGTATTAAATGACGAGAAAACAAAACTATAATTTCAGTCAGACGTATCATAGTCGAGAGAGAGTAGGAGAATGTGATTGGTGTAGCCACGAGGGGAGGGGGGGGGGAGGGGCCTAATACAGGCTATCTACTAATTCAAGAGAAGATAAATTTTTAATTTCGGTCAGACAAATCAGTCAAGAAAGGGTAAGGAAATGTGATTGGCGTAGCCATGAGGGATAGGGGGGATTTGCCTCATACAGGCTCTGTATTTAATGAAGAGAAAATAAAAACTTGAAGTGCAGTAAGATGTATCAGTCCAGAAAGTGTAAGGAAAGTGGTCGTCCTATCCTTGTCGAAAGGGGGGGGGGGGGGCGGGGGCTAGCCTAATACAGACTGTGTATTAAATGACGAGAAAACAAAACTATAATTTCAGTCAGACGTATCATAGTCGAGAGAGAGAGTAGGAGAATTTGATTGGCGTAGCCTAGAGGGGAAGGGGGGGGGTGGGCTGGCCTAAAACAGACTGTGTATTAAATGACGAGAAAACAAAACTATAATTTCAGTCAGACGTATCATAGTCGAGAGAGAGTAGGAGAATTTGATTGGTGTAGCCACGAGGGGAGGGGGGGGGGGGCCTAATACAGGCTATCTACTAATTCAAGAGAAGATAAATTTTTAATTTCGGTCTGACAAATCAGTCAAGAAAGGGTAAGGAAATGTGATTGGCGTAGCCATGAGGGATAGGGGGGATTTGCCTCATACAGGCTCTGTATTTAATGAAGAGAAAATAAAAACTTGAAGTGCAGTAAGATGTATCAGTCCAGAAAGTGTAAGGAAAGTGGTCGTCTTAACCTTGTCGAAAGGGGGGGGGGGGGCGGGGGGGGGGGGGGCTAGCCTAATACAGACTGTGTATTAAATGACGAGAAAACAAAACTATAATTTCAGTCAGACGTATCATAGTCGAGAGAGAGAGAGTAGGAGAATTTGATTGGCGTAGCCTAGAGGGGAAGGGGGGGGGGGGGGGTGGGCTGGCCTAAAACAGGCTATCTACTAAATCAAGAGAAGATACATTTTTAATTTCTGTCAGACAAATCAGAGTCAAGAAAGGGTAAGGAATTGCGATTGACGTAGACACGAGGGGAAGGGGGGATTTGCCAATTACAGGCTCTGTATTAAATGAAGAGAAAACAAAACTTTTAGTGCAGTCCAGAAAGAGTAAGGAAAGTGGTTGGCCTAGCCATGGGGGAAGGGGGGGGGGGGGGGCTAGCCTAATACACGCTCTGTATTAAATGAAGACAAAACAAAATTTAAGTGCACTTGGACTTATCATAGTCCAGAAAGAGTAAGGAAAGGTGTTGTTCTAGCCATGTCAGAAGGAGGGGGGGGGGGGGGGAGGGCTAGCCTCATAGAGACTGTGTATTAAATGACGAGAAAACAAAAACTTCAAGTGCAGTAGGATGTATCTGTCTAGAAAGAGTAAGGAAAGTTGTTGGCCTAGCCATGGGGGAAGGGGGGAGGGGGGGGGGGGGTAGGGGGCGAGCCTAATACAGACTGTGTATTAAATGAAGAGAAAACAAAACTATAATTTCAGTCAGACGTACCATAGTCGAGAGAGAGTAGGAGAATGTGATTGGTGTAGCCACGAGGGGAGGGGGGGGGGGCCTAATACAGGCTATCTACTAATTCAAGAGAAGATAAATTTTTAATTTCGGTCTGACAAATCAGTCAAGAAAGGGTAAGGAAATGTGATTGGCGTAGCCACGAGGGATAGGGGGGATTTGCCTCATACAGGCTCTGTATTTAATGAAGAGAAAATAAAAACTTGAAGTGCAGTAAGATGTATCAGTCCAGAAAGGGTAAGGAAAGTGGTCGTCCTAACCTTGTCGAAGGGGGGGGGGGGGGCGGGGGGGCTAGCCTAATACAGACTGTGTATTAAATGACGAAAAAACAAAAACTTCAAGTGCAGTAGGATGTATCAGTCTAGAAAGAGTAAGGAAAGTTGTTGGCCTAGCCATGGGGGAAGGGGGGAGGGGGGGGGGGGGGGGTAGGGGGCCTGCCTAATACAGACTGTGTATTTAATGAAGAGAAACAAAACTATAATTTCAGTCAGACGTACCATAATCGAGAGAGAGTAGGAGAATGTGATTGGTGTAGCCACGAGGGGAGGGGGGGGGGGTGGGCTGGCCTAAAACAGACTGTGTATTAAATGACGAGAAAACAAAACTATAATTTCAGTCAGACGTATCATAGTCGAGAGAGAGTAGGAGAATGTGATTGGTGTAGCCACGAGGGGAGAGGGGGGGGGAGGGGCCTAATACAGGCTATCTACTAATTCAAGAGAAGATAAATTTTTAATTTCGGTCAGACAAATCAGTCAAGAAAGGGTAAGGAAATGTGATTGGCGTAGCCATGAGGGATAGGGGGGATTTGCCTCATACAGGCTCTGTATTTAATGAAGAGAAAATAAAAACTTGAAGTGCAGTAAGATGTATCAGTCCAGAAAGTGTAAGGAAAGTGGTCGTCCTAACCTTGTCGAAGGGGGGGGGGGGGCGGGGGGGCTAGCCTAATACAGACTGTGTATTAAATGACGAGAAAACAAAACTATAATTTCAGTCAGACGTATCATAGTCGAGAGAGAGAGTAGGAGAATTTGATTGGCGTAGCCTAGAGGGGAAGGGGGGGGGGTGGGCTGGCCTAAAACAGACTGTGTATTAAATGACGAGAAAACAAAACTATAATTTCAGTCAGACGTATCATAGTCGAGAGAGAGTAGGAGAATTTGATTGGCGTAGCCTAGAGGGGAAGGGGGGGGGGGGTGGGCTGGCCTAAAACAGACGGTGTATTAAATGACGAGAAAACAAAACTATAATTTCAGTCAGACGTATCATAGTCGAGAGAGAGTAGGAGAATTTGATTGGTGTAGCCACGAGGGGAGGGGGGGGGGCCTAATACAGGCTATCTACTAATTCAAGAGAAGACAAATTTTAATTTCGGTCAGACAAATCAGTCAAGAAAGGGTAAGGAAATGTGATTGGCGTAGCCATGAGGGATAGGGGGGATTTGCCTCATACAGGCTCTGTATTTAATGAAGAGAAAACAAAAACTTGAAGTGCAGTAAGATGTATCAGTCCAGAAAGTGTAAGGAAAGTGGTCGTCCTAACCTTGTCGAAGGGGGGGGGGGGGCGGGGGGGGGGGCTAGCCTAATACAGACTGTGTATTAAATGACGAAAAAACAAAAACTTCAAGTGCAGTAGGATGTATCAGTTCAGAATGAGTAAGGAAAGTTGTTGGCCTAGCCATGGGGGAAGGGGGGGGGGGGGGTAGGGGGCCTGCCTAGAACAGACTGTGTATTAAATGACGAGAAAACAAAACTATAATTTCAGTCAGACGTATCATAGTCGAGAGAGAGTAGGAGAATTTGATTGGCGTAGCCTAGAGGGGAAGGGGGGGGGGGTGGGCTGGCCTAAAACAGACGGTGTATTAAATGACGAGAAAACAAAACTATAATTTCAGTCAGACGTATCATAGTCGAGAGAGAGTAGGAGAATGTGATTGGTGTAGCCACGAGGGGAGGGGGGGGGGAGGGGCCTAATACAGGCTATCTACTAATTCAAGAGAAGATAAATTTTTAATTTCGGTCAGACAAATCAGTCAAGAAAGGGTAAGGAAATGTGATTGGCGTAGCCATGAGGGATAGGGGGGATTTGCCTCATACAGGCTCTGTATTTAATGAAGAGAAAATAAAAACTTGAAGTGCAGTAAGATGTATCAGTCCAGAAAGTGTAAGGAAAGTGGTCGTCCTATCCTTGTCGAAAGGGGGGGGGGGGGGGGCGGGGGCTAGCCTAATACAGACTGTGTATTAAATGACGAGAAAACAAAACTATAATTTCAGTCAGACGTATCATAGTCGAGAGAGAGAGTAGGAGAATTTGATTGGCGTAGCCTAGAGGGGAAGGGGGGGGGGGTGGGCTGGCCTAAAACAGACTGTGTATTAAATGACGAGAAAACAAAACTATAATTTCAGTCAGACGTATCATAGTCGAGAGAGAGTAGGAGAATTTGATTGGTGTAGCCACGAGGGGAGGGGGGGGGGGGCCTAATACAGGCTATCTACTAATTCAAGAGAAGATAAATTTTTAATTTCGGTCTGACAAATCAGTCAAGAAAGGGTAAGGAAATGTGATTGGCGTAGCCATGAGGGATAGGGGGGATTTGCCTCATACAGGCTCTGTATTTAATGAAGAGAAAATAAAAACTTGAAGTGCAGTAAGATGTATCAGTCCAGAGAGTGTAAGGAAAGTGGTCGTCCTAACCTTGTCGAAAGGGGGGGGGGGGCGGGGGGGGGGGGGGGCTAGCCTAATACAGACTGTGTATTAAATGACGAGAAAACAAAACTATAATTTCAGTCAGACGTATCATAGTCGAGAGAGAGAGTAGGAGAATTTGATTGGCGTAGCCTAGAGGGGAAGGGGGGGGGGTGGGCTGGCCTAAAACAGACTGTGTATTAAATGACGAGAAAACAAAACTATAATTTCAGTCAGACGTATCATAGTCGAGAGAGAGTAGGAGAATTTGATTGGTGTAGCCACGAGGGGAGGGGGGGGGCCTAATACAGGCTATCTACTAATTCAAGAGAAGATACATTTTTAATTTCGGTCTGACAAATCAGTCAAGAAAGGGTAAGGAAATGTGATTGGCGTAGCCATGAGGGATAGGGGGGATTTGCCTCATACAGGCTCTGTATTTAATGAAGAGAAAATAAAAACTTGAAGTGCAGTAAGATGTATCAGTCCAGAAAGTGTAAGGAAAGTGGTCGTCCTAACCTTGTCGAAAGGGGGGGGGGGGGGCGGGGGGGGGGGGCTAGCCTAATACAGACTGTGTATTAAATGACGAGAAAACAAAACTATAATTTCAGTCAGACGTATCATAGTCGAGAGAGAGAGTAGGAGAATTTGATTGGCGTAGCCTAGAGGGGAAGCGGGGGGGGGGGGGGGGGGGGTGGGCTGGCCTAAAACAGGCTATCTACTAATTCAAAAGAAGACAAATTTTTAATTTCGGTCAGACAAATCAGTCAAGAAAGGGTAAGGAAATGTGATTGGCGTAGCCATGAGGGATAGGGGGGATTTGCCTCATACAGGCTCTGTATTTAATGAAGAGAAAATAAAAACTTGAAGTGCAGTAAGATGTATCAGTCCAGAGAGTGTAAGGAAAGTGGTCGTCCTAACCTTGTCGAAAGGGGGGGGGGGGGCGGGGCTAGCCTTATACAGACTGTGTATTAAATGACGAGAAAACAAAACTATAATTTCAGTCAGACGTATCATAGTCGAGAGAGAGAGTAGGAGAATTTGATTGGCGTAGCCTAGAGGGGAAGGGGGGGGGGTGGGCTGGCCTAAAACAGACTGTGTATTAAATGACGAGAAAACAAAACTATAATTTCAGTCAGACGTATCATAGTCGAGAGAGAGAGTAGGAGAATTTGATTGGCGTAGCCTAGAGGGGAAGCGGGGGGGGGGGGGGGGGGTGGGCTGGCCTAAAACAGGCTATCTACTAAATCAAGAGAAGATACAGAAGAGACAAATCAGAGTCAAAAAAGGGTAAGGAATTGCGATTGACGTAGACACGAGGGGAAGGGGGGATTTGCCAATTACAGGCTCTGTATTAAATGAAGAGAAAACAAAACTTTTAGTGCAGTCCAGAAAGAGTAAGGAAAGTGGTTGGCCTAGCCATGGGGGAAGGGGGGGGGGGCTAGCCTAATACACGCTCTGTATTAAATGAAGACAAAACAAAATTTAAGTGCACTTGGACTTATCATAGTCCAGAAAGAGTAAGGAAAGGTGTTGTTCTAGCCATGTCAGAAGGAGGGGGGGGGGGAAGGGCTAGCCTCATAGAGACTGTGTATTAAATGACGAGAAAACAAAAACTTCAAGTGCAGTAGGATGTATCAGTCTAGAAAGAGTAAGGAAAGTTGTTGGCCTAGCCATGGGGGAAGGGGGGAGGGGGGGGGGTAGGGGGCGAGCCTAATACAGACTGTGTATTAAATGAAGAGAAAACAAAACTATAATTTCAGTCAGACGTACCATAATCGAGAGAGAGTAGGAGAATGTGATTGGTGTAGCCACGAGGGGAGGGGGGGGGGGGTGGGCTGGCCTAAAACAGACTGTGTATTAAATGACGAGAAAACAAAACTATAATTTCAGTCAGACGTATCATAGTCGAGAGAGAGTAGGAGAATGTGATTGGTGTAGCCACGAGGGGAGGGGGGGGGGGAGGGGCCTAATACAGGCTATCTACTAATTCAAGAGAAGATAAATTTTTAATTTCGGTCAGACAAATCAGTCAAGAAAGGGTAAGGAAATGTGATTGGCGTAGCCATGAGGGATAGGGGGGATTTGCCTCATACAGGCTCTGTATTTAATGAAGAGAAAATAAAAACTTGAAGTGCAGTAAGATGTATCAGTCCAGAAAGTGTAAGGAAAGTGGTCGTCCTAACCTTGTCGAAGGGGGGGGGGGGGCGGGGGGGCTAGCCTAATACAGACTGTGTATTAAATGACGAAAAAACAAAAACTTCAAGTGCAGTAGGATGTATCAGTTCAGAATGAGTAAGGAAAGTTGTTGGCCTAGCCATGGGGGAAGGGGGGGGGGGTAGGGGGCCTGCCTAATACAGACTGTGTATTTAATGAAGAGAAACAAAACTATAATTTCAGTCAGACGTACCATAATCGAGAGAGAGTAGGAGAATGTGATTGGTGTAGCCACGAGGGGAGGGGGGGGGGCCTAATACAGGCTATCTACTAATTCAAGAGAAGATAAATTTTTAATTTCGGTCAGACAAATCAGTCAAGAAAGGGTAAGGAAATGTGATTGGCGTAGCCATGAGGGATAGGGGGGATTTGCCTCATACAGGCTCTGTATTTAATGAAGAGAAAATAAAAACTTGAAGTGCAGTAAGATGTATCAGTCCAGAAAGTGTAAGGAAAGTGGTCGTCCTATCCTTGTCGAAAGGGGGGGGGGGGGCGGGGGCTAGCCTAATACAGACTGTGTATTAAATGACGAGAAAACAAAACTATAATTTCAGTCAGACGTATCATAGTCGAGAGAGAGAGTAGGAGAATTTGATTGGCGTAGCCTAGAGGGGAAGGGGGGGGGGGGGGTGGGCTGGCCTAAAACAGACTGTGTATTAAATGACGAGAAAACAAAACTATAATTTCAGTCAGACGTATCATAGTCGAGAGAGAGTAGGAGAATTTGATTGGCGTAGCCTAGAGGGGAAGGGGGGGGGGGTGGGCTGGCCTAAAACAGACGGTGTATTAAATGACGAGAAAACAAAACTATAATTTCAGTCAGACGTATCATAGTCGAGAGAGAGTAGGAGAATGTGATTGGTGTAGCCACGAGGGGAGGGGGGGGGGGAGGGGCCTAATACAGGCTATCTACTAATTCAAGAGAAGATAAATTTTTAATTTCGGTCAGACAAATCAGTCAAGAAAGGGTAAGGAAATGTGATTGGCGTAGCCATGAGGGATAGGGGGGATTTGCCTCATACAGGCTCTGTATTTAATGAAGAGAAAATAAAAACTTGAAGTGCAGTAAGATGTATCAGTCCAGAAAGTGTAAGGAAAGTGGTCGTCCTATCCTTGTCGAAAGGGGGGGGGGCGGGGGCTAGCCTAATACAGACTGTGTATTAAATGACGAGAAAACAAAACTATAATTTCAGTCAGACGTATCATAGTCGAGAGAGAGAGTAGGAGAATTTGATTGGCGTAGCCTAGAGGGGAAGGGGGGGGGGGGTGGGCTGGCCTAAAACAGACTGTGTATTAAATGACGAGAAAACAAAACTATAATTTCAGTCAGACGTATCATAGTCGAGAGAGAGTAGGAGAATTTGATTGGTGTAGCCACGAGGGGAGGGGGGGGGGGGCCTAATACAGGCTATCTACTAATTCAAGAGAAGATAAATTTTTAATTTCGGTCTGACAAATCAGTCAAGAAAGGGTAAGGAAATGTGATTGGCGTAGCCATGAGGGATAGGGGGGATTTGCCTCATACAGGCTCTGTATTTAATGAAGAGAAAATAAAAACTTGAAGTGCAGTAAGATGTATCAGTCCAGAAAGTGTAAGGAAAGTGGTCGTCTTAACCTTGTCGAAAGGGGGGGGGGGGGCGGGGGGGGGGGGGCTAGCCTAATACAGACTGTGTATTAAATGACGAGAAAACAAAACTATAATTTCAGTCAGACGTATCATAGTCGAGAGAGAGAGTAGGAGAATTTGATTGGCGTAGCCTAGAGGGGAAGGGGGGGGGGGGGTGGGCTGGCCTAAAACAGACTGTGTATTAAATGACGAGAAAACAAAACTATAATTTCAGTCAGACGTATCATAGTCGAGAGAGAGTAGGAGAATTTGATTGGTGTAGCCACGAGGGGAGGGGGGGGGGGCCTAATACAGGCTATCTACTAATTCAAGAGAAGATAAATTTTTAATTTCGGTCTGACAAATCAGTCAAGAAAGGGTAAGGAAATGTGATTGGCGTAGCCATGAGGGATAGGGGGGATTTGCCTCATACAGGCTCTGTATTTAATGAAGAGAAAATAAAAACTTGAAGTGCAGTAAGATGTATCAGTCCAGAAAGTGTAAGGAAAGTGGTCGTCTTAACCTTGTCGAAAGGGGGGGGGGGGCGGGGGGGGGGGGCTAGCCTAATACAGACTGTGTATTAAATGACGAGAAAACAAAACTATAATTTCAGTCAGACGTATCATAGTCGAGAGAGAGAGTAGGAGAATTTGATTGGCGTAGCCTAGAGGGGAAGGGGGGGGGGGTGGGCTTGCCTAAAACAGGCTATCTACTAAATCAAGAGAAGATACATTTTTAATTTCTGTCAGACAAATCAGAGTCAAGAAAGGGTAAGGAATTGCGATTGACGTAGACACGAGTGGAAGGGGGGATTTGCCAATTACAGGCTCTGTATTAAATGAAGAGAAAACAAAACTTTTAGTGCAGTCCAGAAAGAGTAAGGAAAGTGGTTGGCCTAGCCATGGGGGAAGGGGGGGGGGGCTAGCCTAATACACGCTCTGTATTAAATGAAGACAAAACAAAATTTAAGTGCACTTGGACTTATCATAGTCCAGAAAGAGTAAGGAAAGGTGTTGTTCTAGCCATGTCAGAAGGAGGGGGGGGGGAAGGGCTAGCCTCATAGAGACTGTGTATTAAATGACGAGAAAACAAAAACTTCAAGTGCAGTAGGATGTATCAGTCTAGAAAGAGTAAGGAAAGTTGTTGGCCTAGCCATGGGGGAAGGGGGGAGGGGGGGGGGGGGGGGGGTAGGGGGCGAGCCTAATACAGACTGTGTATTAAATGAAGAGAAAACAAAACTATAATTTCAGTCAGACGTACCATAGTCGAGAGAGAGTAGGAGAATGTGATTGGTGTAGCCACGAGGGGAGGGGGGGGGGGGGCCTAATACAGGCTATCTACTAATTCAAGAGAAGATAAATTTTTAATTTCGGTCTGACAAATCAGTCAAGAAAGGGTAAGGAAATGTGATTGGCGTAGCCACGAGGGATAGGGGGGATTTGCCTCATACAGGCTCTGTATTTAATGAAGAGAAAATAAAAACTTGAAGTGCAGTAAGATGTATCAGTCCAGAAAGTGTAAGGAAAGTGGTCGTCCTAACCTTGTCGAAGGGGGGGGGGGGGGCGGGGGGGCTAGCCTAATACAGACTGTGTATTAAATGACGAAAAAACAAAAACTTCAAGTGCAGTAGGATGTATCAGTTCAGAATGAGTAAGGAAAGTTGTTGGCCTAGCCATGGGGGAAGGGGGGGGGGGGTAGGGGGCCTGCCTAATACAGACTGTGTATTTAATGAAGAGAAACAAAACTATAATTTCAGTCAGACGTACCATAATCGAGAGAGAGTAGGAGAATGTGATTGGTGTAGCCACGAGGGGAGGGGGGGGGGGGGTGGGCTGGCCTAAAACAGACTGTGTATTAAATGACGAGAAAACAAAACTATAATTTCAGTCAGACGTATCATAGTCGAGAGAGAGTAGGAGAATGTGATTGGTGTAGCCACGAGGGGAGGGGGGGGGGGAGGGGCCTAATACAGGCTATCTACTAATTCAAGAGAAGATAAATTTTTAATTTCGGTCAGACAAATCAGTCAAGAAAGGGTAAGGAAATGTGATTGGCGTAGCCATGAGGGATAGGGGGGATTTGCCTCATACAGGCTCTGTATTTAATGAAGAGAAAATAAAAACTTGAAGTGCAGTAAGATGTATCAGTCCAGAAAGTGTAAGGAAAGTGGTCGTCCTAACCTTGTCGAAGGGGGGGGGGGCGGGGGGGCTAGCCTAATACAGACTGTGTATTAAATGACGAAAAAACAAAAACTTCAAGTGCAGTAGGATGTATCAGTTCAGAATGAGTAAGGAAAGTTGTTGGCCTAGCCATGGGGGAAGGGGGGGGGGGGGGGGTAGGGGGCCTGCCTAATACAGACTGTGTATTTAATGAAGAGAAACAAAACTATAATTTCAGTCAGACGTACCATAATCGAGAGAGAGTAGGAGAATGTGATTGGTGTAGCCACGAGGGGAGGGGGGGGGGGGGCCTAATACAGGCTATCTACTAATTCAAGAGAAGATAAATTTTTAATTTCGGTCAGACAAATCAGTCAAGAAAGGGTAAGGAAATGTGATTGGCGTAGCCATGAGGGATAGGGGGGATTTGCCTCATACAGGCTCTGTATTTAATGAAGAGAAAATAAAAACTTGAAGTGCAGTAAGATGTATCAGTCCAGAAAGTGTAAGGAAAGTGGTCGTCCTATCCTTGTCGAAAGGGGGGGGGGGGGCGGGGGCTAGCCTAATACAGACTGTGTATTAAATGACGAGAAAACAAAACTATAATTTCAGTCAGACGTATCATAGTCGAGAGAGAGAGTAGGAGAATTTGATTGGCGTAGCCTAGAGGGGAAGGGGGGGGGGTGGGCTGGCCTAAAACAGACTGTGTATTAAATGACGAGAAAACAAAACTATAATTTCAGTCAGACGTATCATAGTCGAGAGAGAGTAGGAGAATTTGATTGGCGTAGCCTAGAGGGGAAGGGGGGGGTGGGCTGGCCTAAAACAGACGGTGTATTAAATGACGAGAAAACAAAACTATAATTTCAGTCAGACGTATCATAGTCGAGAGAGAGTAGGAGAATGTGATTGGTGTAGCCACGAGGGGAGGGGGGGGGGGCCTAATACAGGCTATCTACTAATTCAAGAGAAGATAAATTTTTAATTTCGGTCAGACAAATCAGTCAAGAAAGGGTAAGGAAATGTGATTGGCGTAGCCATGAGGGATAGGGGGGATTTGCCTCATACAGGCTCTGTATTTAATGAAGAGAAAATAAAAACTTGAAGTGCAGTAAGATGTATCAGTCCAGAAAGTGTAAGGAAAGTGGTCGTCCTATCCTTGTCGAAAGGGGGGGGGGGGCGGGGGCTAGCCTAATACAGACTGTGTATTAAATGACGAGAAAACAAAACTATAATTTCAGTCAGACGTATCATAGTCGAGAGAGAGAGTAGGAGAATTTGATTGGCGTAGCCTAGAGGGGAAGGGGGGGGGGGTGGGCTTGCCTAAAACAGGCTATCTACTAAATCAAGAGAAGATACATTTTTAATTTCTGTCAGACAAATCAGAGTCAAGAAAGGGTAAGGAATTGCGATTGACGTAGACACGAGGGGAAGGGGGGATTTGCCAATTACAGGCTCTGTATTAAATGAAGAGAAAACAAAACTTTTAGTGCAGTCCAGAAAGAGTAAGGAAAGTGGTTGGCCTAGCCATGGGGGAAGGGGGGGGGGGGCTAGCCTAATACACGCTCTGTATTAAATGAAGACAAAACAAAATTTAAGTGCACTTGGACTTATCATAGTCCAGAAAGAGTAAGGAAAGGTGTTGTTCTAGCCATGTCAGAAGGAGGGGGGGGGGAAGGGCTAGCCTCATAGAGACTGTGTATTAAATGACGAGAAAACAAAAACTTCAAGTGCAGTAGGATGTATCAGTCTAGAAAGAGTAAGGAAAGTTGTTGGCCTAGCCATGGGGGAAGGGGGGAGGGGGGGGGGGGGGGTAGGGGGCGAGCCTAATACAGACTGTGTATTAAATGAAGAGAAAACAAAACTATAATTTCAGTCAGACGTACCATAGTCGAGAGAGAGTAGGAGAATGTGATTGGTGTAGCCACGAGGGGAGGGGGGGGGGGCCTAATACAGGCTATCTACTAATTCAAGAGAAGATAATTTTTTTATTTCGGTCTGACAAATCAGTCAAGAAAGGGTAAGGAAATGTGATTGGCGTAGCCACGAGGGATAGGGGGGATTTGCCTCATACAGGCTCTGTATTTAATGAAGAGAAAATAAAAACTTGAAGTGCAGTAAGATGTATCAGTCCAGAAAGTGTAAGGAAAGTGGTCGTCCTAACCTTGTCGAAGGGGGGGGGGGGGCGGGGGGGCTAGCCTAATACAGACTGTGTATTAAATGACGAAAAAACAAAAACTTGAAGTGCAGTAAGATGTATCAGTCCAGAAAGTGTAAGGAAAGTGGTCGTCCTAACCTTGTCGAAAGGGGGGGGGGGGGCTAGCCTAATACAGACTGTGTATTAAATGACGAGAAAACAAAACTATAATTTCAGTCAGACGTATCATAGTCGAGAGAGAGAGTAGGAGAATTTGATTGGCGTAGCCTAGAGGGGAAGGGGGGGGGTGGGCTGGCCTAAAACAGACTATGTATTAAATGACGAGAAAACAAAACTATAATTTCAGTCAGACGTATCATAGTCGAGAGAGAGTAGGAGAATTTGATTGGCGTAGCCTAGAGGGGAAGGGGGGGGGGGTGGGCTGGCCTAAAACAGACTGTGTATTAAATGACGAGAAAACAAAACTATAATTTCAGTCAGACGTATCATAGTCGAGAGAGAGTAGGAGAATGTGATTGGTGTAGCCACGAGGGGAGGGGGGGGGGGGGGCCTAATACAGGCTATCTACTAATTCAAGAGAAGATAAATTTTTAATTTCGGTCAGACAAATCAGTCAAGAAAGGGTAAGGAAATGTGATTGGCGTAGCCATGAGGGATAGGGGGGATTTGCCTCATACAGGCTCTGTATTTAATGAAGAGAAAATAAAAACTTGAAGTGCAGTAAGATGTATCAGTCCAGAAAGTGTAAGGAAAGTGGTCGTCCTAACCTTGTCGAAAGGGGGGGGGGGGGCGGGGGGGGGGGGGGGGGGGGGGCTAGCCTAATACAGACTGTGTATTAAATGACGAGAAAACAAAACTATAATTTCAGTCAGACGTATCATAGTCGAGAGAGAGAGTAGGAGAATTTGATTGGCGTAGCCTAGAGGGGAAGGGGGGGGGGGGGGTGGGCTGGCGTAAAACAGGCTATCTACTAAATCAAGAGAAGATACATTTTTAATTTCTGTCAGACAAATCAGAGTCAAGAAAGGGTAAGGAATTGCGATTGACGTAGACACGAGGGGAAGTGGGGATTTGCCAATTACAGGCTCTGTATTAAATGAAGAGAAAACAAAACTTTTAGTGCAGTCCAGAAAGAGTAAGGAAAGTGGTTGGCCTAGCCATGGGGGAAGGGGGGGGGGGGGCTAGCCTAATACACGCTCTGTATTAAATGAAGACAAAACAAAATTTAAGTGCACTTGGACTTATCATAGTCCAGAAAGAGTAAGGAAAGGTGTTGTTCTAGCCATGTCAGAAGGAGGGGGGGGGTGGGGGGAGGGCTAGCCTCATAGAGACTGTATTAAATGACGAGAAAACAAAAACTTCAAGTGCAGTAGGATGTATCAGTCTAGAAAGAGTAAGGAAAGTTGTTGGCCTAGCCATGGGGGGGGGGGGGCGGGGGGGGGGGGGTAGGGGGCTAGCCTGATACAGACTGTGTATTAAATGAAGAGAAAACAAAACTATAATTTCAGTCAGACGTACCATAGTCGAGAGAGAGTAGGAGAATGTGATTGGTGTAGCCACGAGGGGAGGGGGGGGGGGGGGCCTAATACAGGCTATCTACTAATTCAAGAGAAGATAAATTTTTAATTTCGGTCAGACAAATCAGTCAAGAAAGGGTAAGGAAATGTGATTGGCGTAGCCATGAGGGATAGGGGGGATTTGCCTCATACAGGCTCTGTATTTAATGAAGAGAAAATAAAAACTTGAAGTGCAGTAAGATGTATCAGTCCAGAAAGTGTAAGGAAAGTGGTCGTCCTATCCTTGTCGAAAGGGGGGGGGGCGGGGGCTAGCCTAATACAGACTGTGTATTAAATGACGAGAAAACAAAACTATAATTTCAGTCAGACGTATCATAGTCGAGAGAGAGAGTAGGAGAATTTGATTGGCGTAGCCTAGAGGGGAAGGGGGGGGGGTGGGCTGGCCTAAAACAGACTATGTATTAAATGACGAGAAAACAAAACTATAATTTCAGTCAGACGTATCATAGTCGAGAGAGAGTAGGAGAATTTGATTGGCGTAGCCTAGAGGGGAAGGGGGGGGGGGGTGGGCTGGCCTAAAACAGACTGTGTATTAAATGACGAGAAAACAAAACTATAATTTCAGTCAGACGTATCATAGTCGAGAGAGAGTAGGAGAATGTGATTGGTGTAGCCACGAGGGGAGGGGGGGGGGCCTAATACAGGCTATCTACTAATTCAAGAGAAGATAAATTTTTAATTTCGGTCAGACAAATCAGTCAAGAAAGGGTAAGGAAATGTGATTGGCGTAGCCATGAGGGATAGGGGGGATTTGCCTCATACAGGCTCTGTATTTAATGAAGAGAAAACAAAACTTTTAGTGCAGTCCAGAAAGAGTAAGGAAAGTGGTTGGCCTAGCCATGGGGGAAGGGGGGGGGGGGGGGGGCTAGCCTAATACACGCTCTGTATTAAATGAAGACAAAACAAAATTTAAGTGCACTTGGACTTATCATAGTCCAGAAAGAGTAAGGAAAGGTGTTGTTCTAGCCATGTCAGAAGGAGGGGGGGGGGAAGGGCTAGCCTCATAGAGACTGTATTAAATGACGAGAAAACAAAAACTTCAAGTGCAGTAGGATATATCAGTCTAGAAAGAGTAAGGAAAGTTGTTGGCCTAGCCATGGGGGAAGGGGGAGGGGGGGGGGGGGGGGTAGGGGGCGAGCCTAATACAGACTGTGTATTAAATGAAGAGAAAACAAAACTATAATTTCAGTCAGACGTATCATAGTCGAGAGAGAGAGTAGGAGAATTTGATTGGCGTAGCCTAGAGGGGAAGGGGGGGGGGGGGTGGGCTGGCCTAAAACAGACTGTGTATTAAATGACGAGAAAACAAAACTATAATTTCAGTCAGACGTATCATAGTCGAGAGAGAGTAGGAGAATTTGATTGGCGTAGCCTAGAGGGGAAGGGGGGGGGGGGGTGGGCTGGCCTAAAACAGACTGTGTATTAAATGACGAGAAAACAAAACTATAATTTCAGTCAGACGTATCATAGTCGAGAGAGAGTAGGAGAATTTGATTGGTGTAGCCACGAGGGGAGGGGGGGGGGGCCTAATACAGGCTATCTACTAATTCAAGAGAAGACAAATTTTTATTTTCGGTCAGACAAATCAGTCAAGAAAGGGTAAGGAAATGTGATTGGCGTAGCCATGAGGGATAGGGGGGATTTGCCTCATACAGGCTCTGTATTTAATGAAGAGAAAATAAAAACTTGAAGTGCAGTAAGATGTATCAGTCCAGAAAGTGTAAGGAAAGTGGTCGTCCTAACCTTGTCGAAGGGGGGGGGGGCGGGGGGGCTAGCCTAATACAGACTGTGTATTAAATGACGAAAAAACAAAAACTTCAAGTGCAGTAGGATGTATCAGTTCAGAATGAGTAAGGAAAGTTGTTGGCCTAGCCATGGGGGAAGGGGGGGGGGGTAGGGGGCCTGCCTAATACAGACTGTGTATTTAATGAAGAGAAACAAAACTATAATTTCAGTCAGACGTACCATAATCGAGAGAGAGTAGGAGAATGTGATTGGTGTAGCCACGAGGGGAGGGGGGGGGGGGTGGGCTGGCCTAAAACAGACTGTGTATTAAATGACGAGAAAACAAAACTATAATTTCAGTCAGACGTATCATAGTCGAGAGAGAGTAGGAGAATGTGATTGGTGTAGCCACGAGGGGAGGGGGGGGGGGGAGGGGCCTAATACAGGCTATCTACTAATTCAAGAGAAGATAAATGTTTAATTTCGGTCAGACAAATCAGTCAAGAAAGGGTAAGGAAATGTGATTGGCGTAGCCATGAGGGATAGGGGGGATTTGCCTCATACAGGCTCTGTATTTAATGAAGAGAAAATAAAAACTTGAAGTGCAGTAAGATGTATCAGTCCAGAAAGTGTAAGGAAAGTGGTCGTCCTAACCTTGTCGAAGGGGGGGGGGGGGCGGGGGGGCTAGCCTAATACAGACTGTGTATTAAATGACGAAAAAACAAAAACTTCAAGTGCAGTAGGATGTATCAGTTCAGAATGAGTAAGGAAAGTTGTTGGCCTAGCCATGGGGGAAGGGGGGGGGGGGGGGGGTAGGGGGCCTGCCTAATACAGACTGTGTATTTAATGAAGAGAAACAAAACTATAATTTCAGTCAGACGTACCATAATCGAGAGAGAGTAGGAGAATGTGATTGGTGTAGCCACGAGGGGAGGGGGGGGGGGGGGGGCCTAATACAGGCTATCTACTAATTCAAGAGAAGATAAATTTTTAATTTCGGTCAGACAAATCAGTCAAGAAAGGGTAAGGAAATGTGATTGGCGTAGCCATGAGGGATAGGGGGGATTTGCCTCATACAGGCTCTGTATTTAATGAAGAGAAAATAAAAACTTGAAGTGCAGTAAGATGTATCAGTCCAGAAAGTGTAAGGAAAGTGGTCGTCCTAACCTTGTCGAAGGGGGGGGGGGCGGGGGGGCTAGCCTAATACAGACTGTGTATTAAATGACGAAAAAACAAAAACTTCAAGTGCAGTAGGATGTATCAGTTCAGAATGAGTAAGGAAAGTTGTTGGCCTAGCCATGGGGGAAGGGGGGGGGGTAGGGGGCCTGCCTAATACAGACTGTGTATTTAATGAAGAGAAACAAAACTATAATTTCAGTCAGACGTACCATAATCGAGAGAGAGTAGGAGAATGTGATTGGTGTAGCCACGAGGGGAGGGGGGGGGGGGGGGTGGGCTGGCCTAAAACAGACTGTGTATTAAATGACGAGAAAACAAAACTATAATTTCAGTCAGACGTATCATAGTCGAGAGAGAGTAGGAGAATGTGATTGGTGTAGCCACGAGGGGAGGGGGGGGGGGGAGGGGCCTAATACAGGCTATCTACTAATTCAAGAGAAGATAAATGTTTAATTTCGGTCAGACAAATCAGTCAAGAAAGGGTAAGGAAATGTGATTGGCGTAGCCATGAGGGATAGGGGGGATTTGCCTCATACAGGCTCTGTATTTAATGAAGAGAAAATAAAAACTTGAAGTGCAGTAAGATGTATCAGTCCAGAAAGTGTAAGGAAAGTGGTCGTCCTAACCTTGTCGAAGGGGGGGGGGGGGGGGCGGGGGGGCTAGCCTAATACAGACTGTGTATTAAATGACGAAAAAACAAAAACTTCAAGTGCAGTAGGATGTATCAGTTCAGAATGAGTAAGGAAAGTTGTTGGCCTAGCCATGGGGGAAGGGGGGGGGGGGGGTAGGGGGCCTGCCTAATACAGACTGTGTATTTAATGAAGAGAAACAAAACTATAATTTCAGTCAGACGTACCATAATCGAGAGAGAGTAGGAGAATGTGATTGGTGTAGCCACGAGGGGAGGGGGGGGGGGGGCCTAATACAGGCTATCTACTAATTCAAGAGAAGATAAATTTTTAATTTCGGTCAGACAAATCAGTCAAGAAAGGGTAAGGTAATGTGATTGGCGTAGCCATGAGGGATAGGGGGGATTTGCCTCATACAGGCTCTGTATTTAATGAAGAGAAAATAAAAACTTGAAGTGCAGTAAGATGTATCAGTCCAGAAAGTGTAAGGAAAGTGGTCGTCCTATCCTTGTCGAAAGGGGGGGGGGGGGCGGGGGCTAGCCTAATACAGACTGTGTATTAAATGACAAGAAAACAAAACTATAATTTCAGTCAGACGTATCATAGTCGAGAGAGAGAGTAGGAGAATTTGATTGGCGTAGCCTAGAGGGGAAGGGGGGGGGGGGTGGGCTGGCCTAAAACAGACTGTGTATTAAATGACGAGAAAACAAAACTATAATTTCAGTCAGACGTATCATAGTCGAGAGAGAGTAGGAGAATTTGATTGGCGTAGCCTAGAGGGGAAGGGGGGGGGGTGGGCTGGCCTAAAACAGACGGTGTATTAAATGACGAGAAAACAAAACTATAATTTCAGTCAGACGTATCATAGTCGAGAGAGAGTAGGAGAATGTGATTGGTGTAGCCACGAGGGGAGGGGGGGGGGGGGAGGGGCCTAATACAGGCTATCTACTAATTCAAGAGAAGATAAATTTTTAATTTCGGTCAGACAAATCAGTCAAGAAAGGGTAAGGAAATGTGATTGGCGTAGCCATGAGGGATAGGGGGGATTTGCCTCATACAGGCTCTGTATTTAATGAAGAGAAAATAAAAACTTGAAGTGCAGTAAGATGTATCAGTCCAGAAAGTGTAAGGAAAGTGGTCGTCCTATCCTTGTCGAAAGGGGGGGGGGCGGGGGCTAGCCTAATACAGACTGTGTATTAAATGACGAGAAAACAAAACTATAATTTCAGTCAGACGTATCATAGTCGAGAGAGAGAGTAGGAGAATTTGATTGGCGTAGCCTAGAGGGGAAGGGGGGGGGGGGTGGGCTGGCCTAAAACAGACTGTGTATTAAATGACGAGAAAACAAAACTATAATTTCAGTCAGACGTATCATAGTCGAGAGAGAGTAGGAGAATTTGATTGGTGTAGCCACGAGGGGAGGGGGGGGGGGGCCTAATACAGGCTATCTACTAATTCAAGAGAAGATAAATTTTTAATTTCGGTCTGACAAATCAGTCAAGAAAGGGTAAGGAAATGTGATTGGCGTAGCCATGAGGGATAGGGGGGATTTGCCTCATACAGGCTCTGTATTTAATGAAGAGAAAATAAAAACTTGAAGTGCAGTAAGATGTATCAGTCCAGAAAGTGTAAGGAAAGTGGTCGTCTTAACCTTGTCGAAAGGGGGGGGGGGGGGCGGGGGGGGGGGGCTAGCCTAATACAGACTGTGTATTAAATGACGAGAAAACAAAACTATAATTTCAGTCAGACGTATCATAGTCGAGAGAGAGAGTAGGAGAATTTGATTGGCGTAGCCTAGAGGGGAAGGGGGGGGGGTGGGCTTGCCTAAAACAGGCTATCTACTAAATCAAGAGAAGATACATTTTTAATTTCTGTCAGACAAATCAGAGTCAAGAAAGGGTAAGGAATTGCGATTGACGTAGACACGAGGGGAAGGGGGGATTTGCCAATTACAGGCTCTGTATTAAATGAAGAGAAAACAAAACTTTTAGTGCAGTCCAGAAAGAGTAAGGAAAGTGGTTGGCCTAGCCATGGGGGAAGGGGGGGGGGGGGGGGGCTAGCCTAATACACGCTCTGTATTAAATGAAGACAAAACAAAATTTAAGTGCACTTGGACTTATCATAGTCCAGAAAGAGTAAGGAAAGGTGTTGTTCTAGCCATGTCAGAAGGAGGGGGGGGGGGGAAGGGCTAGCCTCATAGAGACTGTGTATTAAATGACGAGAAAACAAAAACTTCAAGTACAGTAGGATGTATCAGTCTAGAAAGAGTAAGGAAAGTTGTTGGCCTAGCCATGGGGGAAGGGGGGAGGGGGGGGGGGGGGTAGGGGGCGAGCCTAATACAGACTGTGTATTAAATGAAGAGAAAACAAAACTATAATTTCAGTCAGACGTACCATAGTCGAGAGAGAGTAGGAGAATGTGATTGGTGTAGCCACGAGGGGAGGGGGGGGGGGGGGGGGCCTAATACAGGCTATCTACTAATTCAAGAGAAGATAAATTTTTTATTTCGGTCTGACAAATCAGTCAAGAAAGGGTAAGGAAATGTGATTGGCGTAGCCACGAGGGATAGGGGGGATTTGCCTCATACAGGCTCTGTATTTAATGAAGAGAAAATAAAAACTTGAAGTGCAGTAAGATGTATCAGTCCAGAAAGTGTAAGGAAAGTGGTCGTCCTAACCTTGTCGAAGGGGGGGGGGGCGGGGGGGCTAGCCTAATACAGACTGTGTATTAAATGACGAAAAAACAAAAACTTGAAGTGCAGTAAGATGTATCAGTCCAGAAAGTGTAAGGAAAGTGGTCGTCCTAACCTTGTCGAAAGGGGGGGGGGGGGGGGGGGGCTAGCCTAATACAGACTGTGTATTAAATGACGAGAAAACAAAACTATAATTTCAGTCAGACGTATCATAGTCGAGAGAGAGAGTAGGAGAATTTGATTGGCGTAGCCTAGAGGGGAAGGGGGGGGGGGGTGGGCTGGCCTAAAACAGACTATGTATTAAATGACGAGAAAACAAAACTATAATTTCAGTCAGACGTATCATAGTCGAGAGAGAGTAGGAGAATTTGATTGGCGTAGCCTAGAGGGGAAGGGGGGGGGGGGTGGGCTGGCCTAAAACAGACTGTGTATTAAATGACGAGAAAACAAAACTATAATTTCAGTCAGACGTATCATAGTCGAGAGAGAGTAGGAGAATGTGATTGGTGTAGCCACGAGGGGAGGGGGGGGGGGCCTAATACAGGCTATCTACTAATTCAAGAGAAGATAAATTTTTAATTTCGGTCAGACAAATCAGTCAAGAAAGGGTAAGGAAATGTGATTGGCGTAGCCATGAGGGATAGGGGGGATTTGCCTCATACAGGCTCTGTATTTAATGAAGAGAAAATAAAAACTTGAAGTGCAGTAAGATGTATCAGTCCAGAAAGTGTAAGGAAAGTGGTCGTCCTAACCTTGTCGAAAGGGGGGGGGCGGGGGGGGGGGGGGCTAGCCTAATACAGACTGTGTATTAAATGACGAGAAAACAAAACTATAATTTCAGTCAGACGTATCATAGTCGAGAGAGAGAGTAGGAGAATTTGATTGGCGTAGCCTAGAGGGGAAGGGGGGGGGGGTGGGCTGGCGTAAAACAGGCTATCTACTAAATCAAGAGAAGATACATTTTTAATTTCTGTCAGACAAATCAGAGTCAAGAAAGGGTAAGGAATTGCGATTGACGTAGACACGAGGGGAAGTGGGGATTTGCCAATTACAGGCTCTGTATTAAATGAAGAGAAAACAAAACTTTTAGTGCAGTCCAGAAAGAGTAAGGAAAGTGGTTGGCCTAGCCATGGGGGAAGGGGGGGGGGGGGGCTAGCCTAATACACGCTCTGTATTAAATGAAGACAAAACAAAATTTAAGTGCACTTGGACTCATCATAGTCCAGAAAGAGTAAGGAAAGGTGTTGTTCTAGCCATGTCAGAAGGAGGGGGGGTGGGGGGAGGGCTAGCCTCATAGAGACTGTATTAAATGACGAGAAAACAAAAACTTCAAGTGCAGTAGGATGTATCAGTCTAGAAAGAGTAAGGAAAGTTGTTGGCCTAGCCATGGGGGGGGGGGGGGGGGGGGGGCGGGGGGGGGGGGGGGTAGGGGGCTAGCCTGATACAGACTGTGTATTAAATGAAGAGAAAACAAAACTATAATTTCAGTCAGACGTACCATAGTCGAGAGAGAGTAGGAGAATGTGATTGGTGTAGCCACGAGGGGAGGGGGGGGGGGCCTAATACAGGCTATCTACTAATTCAAGAGAAGATAAATTTTTAATTTCGGTCAGACAAATCAGTCAAGAAAGGGTAAGGAAATGTGATTGGCGTAGCCATGAGGGATAGGGGGGATTTGCCTCATACAGGCTCTGTATTTAATGAAGAGAAAATAAAAACTTGAAGTGCAGTAAGATGTATCAGTCCAGAAAGTGTAAGGAAAGTGGTCGTCCTATCCTTGTCGAAAGGGGGGGGGGGGGGCGGGGGCTAGCCTAATACAGACTGTGTATTAAATGACGAGAAAACAAAACTATAATTTCAGTCAGACGTATCATAGTCGAGAGAGAGAGTAGGAGAATTTGATTGGCGTAGCCTAGAGGGGAAGGGGGGGGGGTGGGCTGGCCTAAAACAGACTGTGTATTAAATGACGAGAAAACAAAACTATAATTTCAGTCAGACGTATCATAGTCGAGAGAGAGTAGGAGAATTTGATTGGTGTAGCCACGAGGGGAGGGGGGGGGCCTAATACAGGCTATCTACTAATTCAAGAGAAGATAAATTTTTAATTTCGGTCTGACAAATCAGTCAAGAAAGGGTAAGGAAATGTGATTGGCGTAGCCATGAGGGATAGGGGGGATTTGCCTCATACAGGCTCTGTATTTAATGAAGAGAAAATAAAAACTTGAAGTGCAGTAAGATGTATCAGTCCAGAAAGTGTAAGGAAAGTGGTCGTCCTAACCTTGTCGAAAGGGGGGGGGGGGGGCGGGGGGGGGGGGGGGGCTAGCCTAATACAGACTGTGTATTAAATGACGAGAAAACAAAACTATAATTTCAGTCAGACGTATCATAGTCGAGAGAGAGAGTAGGAGAATTTGATTGGCGTAGCCTAGAGGGGAAGGGGGGGGGGGGGGTGGGCTGGCCTAAAACAGACGGTGTATTAAATGACGAGAAAACAAAACTATAATTTCAGTCAGACGTATCATAGTCGAGAGAGAGTAGGAGAATGTGATTGGTGTAGCCACGAGGGGAGGGGGGGGGGGAGGGGCCTAATACAGGCTATCTACTAATTCAAGAGAAGATAAATTTTTAATTTCGGTCAGACAAATCAGTCAAGAAAGGGTAAGGAAATGTGATTGGCGTAGCCATGAGGGATAGGGGGGATTTGCCTCATACAGGCTCTGTATTTAATGAAGAGAAAATAAAAACTTGAAGTGCAGTAAGATGTATCAGTCCAGAAAGTGTAAGGAAAGTGGTCGTCCTATCCTTGTCGAAAGGGGGGGGGCGGGGGCTAGCCTAATACAGACTGTGTATTAAATGACGAGAAAACAAAACTATAATTTCAGTCAGACGTATCATAGTCGAGAGAGAGAGTAGGAGAATTTGATTGGCGTAGCCTAGAGGGGAAGGGGGGGGGGGTGGGCTGGCCTAAAACAGACTGTGTATTAAATGACGAGAAAACAAAACTATAATTTCAGTCAGACGTATCATAGTCGAGAGAGAGTAGGAGAATTTGATTGGTGTAGCCACGAGGGGAGGGGGGGGGGGCCTAATACAGGCTATCTACTAATTCAAGAGAAGATAAATTTTTAATTTCGGTCTGACAAATCAGTCAAGAAAGGGTAAGGAAATGTGATTGGCGTAGCCATGAGGGATAGGGGGGATTTGCCTCATACAGGCTCTGTATTTAATGAAGAGAAAATAAAAACTTGAAGTGCAGTAAGATGTATCAGTCCAGAAAGTGTAAGGAAAGTGGTCGTCTTAACCTTGTCGAAAGGGGGGGGGGGCGGGGGGGGGGGCTAGCCTAATACAGACTGTGTATTAAATGACGAGAAAACAAAACTATAATTTCAGTCAGACGTATCATAGTCGAGAGAGAGAGTAGGAGAATTTGATTGGCGTAGCCTAGAGGGGAAGGGGGGGGGGGTGGGCTTGCCTAAAACAGGCTATCTACTAAATCAAGAGAAGATACATTTTTAATTTCTGTCAGACAAATCAGAGTCAAGAAAGGGTAAGGAATTGCGATTGACGTAGACACGAGGGGAAGGGGGGATTTGCCAATTACAGGCTCTGTATTAAATGAAGAGAAAACAAAACTTTTAGTGCAGTCCAGAAAGAGTAAGGAAAGTGGTTGGCCTAGCCATGGGGGAAGGGGGGGGGGGGGGCTAGCCTAATACACGCTCTGTATTAAATGAAGACAAAACAAAATTTAAGTGCACTTGGACTTATCATAGTCCAGAAAGAGTAAGGAAAGGTGTTGTTCTAGCCATGTCAGAAGGAGGGGGGGGGGGGGAAGGGCTAGCCTCATAGAGACTGTGTATTAAATGACGAGAAAACAAAAACTTCAAGTACAGTAGGATGTATCAGTCTAGAAAGAGTAAGGAAAGTTGTTGGCCTAGCCATGGGGGAAGGGGGGAGGGGGGGGGGGGGTAGGGGGCGAGCCTAATACAGACTGTGTATTAAATGAAGAGAAAACAAAACTATAATTTCAGTCAGACGTACCATAGTCGAGAGAGAGTAGGAGAATGTGATTGGTGTAGCCACGAGGGGAGGGGGGGGGGGGGCCTAATACAGGCTATCTACTAATTCAAGAGAAGATAAATTTTTTATTTCGGTCTGACAAATCAGTCAAGAAAGGGTAAGGAAATGTGATTGGCGTAGCCACGAGGGATAGGGGGGATTTGCCTCATACAGGCTCTGTATTTAATGAAGAGAAAATAAAAACTTGAAGTGCAGTAAGATGTATCAGTCCAGAAAGTGTAAGGAAAGTGGTCGTCCTAACCTTGTCGAAGGGGGGGGGGGGCGGGGGGGCTAGCCTAATACAGACTGTGTATTAAATGACGAAAAAACAAAAACTTGAAGTGCAGTAAGATGTATCAGTCCAGAAAGTGTAAGGAAAGTGGTCGTCCTAACCTTGTCGAAAGGGGGGGGGGGGGGGGCTAGCCTAATACAGACTGTGTATTAAATGACGAGAAAACAAAACTATAATTTCAGTCAGACGTATCATAGTCGAGAGAGAGAGTAGGAGAATTTGATTGGCGTAGCCTAGAGGGGAAGGGGGGGGGGGGTGGGCTGGCCTAAAACAGACTATGTATTAAATGACGAGAAAACAAAACTATAATTTCAGTCAGACGTATCATAGTCGAGAGAGAGTAGGAGAATTTGATTGGCGTAGCCTAGAGGGGAAGGGGGGGGGGGTGGGCTGGCCTAAAACAGACTGTGTATTAAATGACGAGAAAACAAAACTATAATTTCAGTCAGACGTATCATAGTCGAGAGAGAGTAGGAGAATGTGATTGGTGTAGCCACGAGGGGAGGGGGGGGGGGCCTAATACAGGCTATCTACTAATTCAAGAGAAGATAAATTTTTAATTTCGGTCAGACAAATCAGTCAAGAAAGGGTAAGGAAATGTGATTGGCGTAGCCATGAGGGATAGGGGGGATTTGCCTCATACAGGCTCTGTATTTAATGAAGAGAAAATAAAAACTTGAAGTGCAGTAAGATGTATCAGTCCAGAAAGTGTAAGGAAAGTGGTCGTCCTAACCTTGTCGAAAGGGGGGGGGGCGGGGGGGGGGGGGCTAGCCTAATACAGACTGTGTATTAAATGACGAGAAAACAAAACTATAATTTCAGTCAGACGTATCATAGTCGAGAGAGAGAGTAGGAGAATTTGATTGGCGTAGCCTAGAGGGGAAGGGGGGGGGGTGGGCTGGCGTAAAACAGGCTATCTACTAAATCAAGAGAAGATACATTTTTAATTTCTGTCAGACAAATCAGAGTCAAGAAAGGGTAAGGAATTGCGATTGACGTAGACACGAGGGGAAGTGGGGATTTGCCAATTACAGGCTCTGTATTAAATGAAGAGAAAACAAAACTTTTAGTGCAGTCCAGAAAGAGTAAGGAAAGTGGTTGGCCTAGCCATGGGGGAAGGGGGGGGGGGGGCTAGCATAATACACGCTCTGTATTAAATGAAGACAAAACAAAATTTAAGTGCACTTGGACTCATCATAGTCCAGAAAGAGTAAGGAAAGGTGTTGTTCTAGCCATGTCAGAAGGAGGGGGGGTGGGGGGAGGGCTAGCCTCATAGAGACTGTATTAAATGACGAGAAAACAAAAACTTCAAGTGCAGTGTATTAAATGAAGAGAAAACAAAACTATAATTTCAGTCAGACGTACCATAGTCGAGAGAGAGTAGGAGAATGTGATTGGTGTAGCCACGAGGGGAGGGGGGGGGGGCCTAATACAGGCTATCTACTAATTCAAGAGAAGATAAATTTTTAATTTCGGTCAGACAAATCAGTCAAGAAAGGGTAAGGAAATGTGATTGGCGTAGCCATGAGGGATAGGGGGGATTTGCCTCATACAGGCTCTGTATTTAATGAAGAGAAAATAAAAACTTGAAGTGCAGTAAGATGTATCAGTCCAGAAAGTGTAAGGAAAGTGGTCGTCCTATCCTTGTCGAAAGGGGGGGGGGGGGGCGGGGGCTAGCCTAATACAGACTGTGTATTAAATGACGAGAAAACAAAACTATAATTTCAGTCAGACGTATCATAGTCGAGAGAGAGAGTAGGAGAATTTGATTGGCGTAGCCTAGAGGGGAAGGGGGGGGGGGTGGGCTGGCCTAAAACAGACTGTGTATTAAATGACGAGAAAACAAAACTATAATTTCAGTCAGACGTATCATAGTCGAGAGAGAGTAGGAGAATTTGATTGGTGTAGCCACGAGGGGAGGGGGGGGGCCTAATACAGGCTATCTACTAATTCAAGAGAAGATAAATTTTTAATTTCGGTCTGACAAATCAGTCAAGAAAGGGTAAGGAAATGTGATTGGCGTAGCCATGAGGGATAGGGGGGATTTGCCTCATACAGGCTCTGTATTTAATGAAGAGAAAATAAAAACTTGAAGTGCAGTAAGATGTATCAGTCCAGAAAGTGTAAGGAAAGTGGTCGTCCTAACCTTGTCGAAAGGGGGGGGGGGGCGGGGGGGGGGGGGGGCTAGCCTAATACAGACTGTGTATTAAATGACGAGAAAACAAAACTATAATTTCAGTCAGACGTATCATAGTCGAGAGAGAGAGTAGGAGAATTTGATTGGCGTAGCCTAGAGGGGAAGGGGGGGGGGGTGGGCTGGCCTAAAACAGGCTATCTACTAAATCAAGAGAAGATACATTTTTAATTTCTGTCAGACAAATCAGAGTCAAGAAAGGGTAAGGAATTGCGATTGACGTAGACACGAGGGGAAGGGGGGATTTGCCAATTACAGGCTCTGTATTAAATGAAGAGAAAACAAAACTTTTAGTGCAGTCCAGAAAGAGTAAGGAAAGTGGTTGGCCTAGCCATGGGGGAAGGGGGGGGGGGGCTAGCCTAATACACGCTCTGTATTAAATGAAGACAAAACAAAATTTAAGTGCACTTGGACTTATCATAGTCCAGAAAGAGTAAGGAAAGGTGTTGTTCTAGCCATGTCAGAAGGAGGGGGGGGGAAGGGCTAGCCTCATAGAGACTGTATTAAATGACGAGAAAACAAAAACTTCAAGTGCAGTAGGATGTATCAGTCTAGAAAGAGTAAGGAAAGTTGTTGGCCTAGCCATGGGGGAAGGGGGAGGGGGGGGGGGGTAGGGGGCGAGCCTAATACAGACTGTGTATTAAATGAAGAGAAAACAAAACTATAATTTCAGTCAGACGTATCATAGTCGAGAGAGAGAGTAGGAGAATTTGATTGGCGTAGCCTAGAGGGGAAGGGGGGGGGGGGTGGGCTGGCCTAAAACAGACTGTGTATTAAATGACGAGAAAACAAAACTATAATTTCAGTCAGACGTATCATAGTCGAGAGAGAGTAGGAGAATTTGATTGGTGTAGCCACGAGGGGAGGGGGGGGGGGCCTAATACAGGCTATCTACTAATTCAAGAGAAGATAAATTTTTAATTTCGGTCTGACAAATCAGTCAAGAAAGGGTAAGGAAATGTGATTGGCGTAGCCATGAGGGATAGGGGGGATTTGCCTCATACAGGCTCTGTATTTAATGAAGAGAAAATAAAAACTTGAAGTGCAGTAAGATGTATCAGTCCAGAAAGTGTAAGGAAAGTGGTCGTCCTAACCTTGTCGAAAGGGGGGGGGGGGCGGGGGGGGGGGGGGGGCTAGCCTAATACAGACTGTGTATTAAATGACGAGAAAACAAAACTATAATTTCAGTCAGACGTATCATAGTCGAGAGAGAGAGTAGGAGAATTTGATTGGCGTAGCCTAGAGGGGAAGGGGGGGGGGGTGGGCTGGCCTAAAACAGGCTATCTACTAAATCAAGAGAAGATACATTTTTAATTTCTGTCAGACAAATCAGAGTCAAGAAAGGGTAAGGAATTGCGATTGACGTAGACACGAGGGGAAGGGGGGATTTGCCAATTACAGGCTCTGTATTAAATGAAGAGAAAACAAAACTTTTAGTGCAGTCCAGAAAGAGTAAGGAAAGTGGTTGGCCTAGCCATGGGGGAAGGGGGGGGGGGGCTAGCCTAATACACGCTCTGTATTAAATGAAGACAAAACAAAATTTAAGTGCACTTGGACTTATCATAGTCCAGAAAGAGTAAGGAAAGGTGTTGTTCTAGCCATGTCAGAAGGAGGGGGGGGGAAGGGCTAGCCTCATAGAGACTGTATTAAATGACGAGAAAACAAAAACTTCAAGTGCAGTAGGATGTATCAGTCTAGAAAGAGTAAGGAAAGTTGTTGGCCTAGCCATGGGGGAAGGGGGAGGGGGGGGGGGGTAGGGGGCGAGCCTAATACAGACTGTGTATTAAATGAAGAGAAAACAAAACTATAATTTCAGTCAGACGTATCATAGTCGAGAGAGAGAGTAGGAGAATTTGATTGGCGTAGCCTAGAGGGGAAGGGGGGGGGGGGTGGGCTGGCCTAAAACAGACTGTGTATTAAATGACGAGAAAACAAAACTATAATTTCAGTCAGACGTATCATAGTCGAGAGAGAGTAGGAGAATTTGATTGGTGTAGCCACGAGGGGAGGGGGGGGGGCCTAATACAGGCTATCTACTAATTCAAGAGAAGATAAATTTTTAATTTCGGTCTGACAAATCAGTCAAGAAAGGGTAAGGAAATGTGATTGGCGTAGCCATGAGGGATAGGGGGGATTTGCCTCATACAGGCTCTGTATTTAATGAAGAGAAAATAAAAACTTGAAGTGCAGTAAGATGTATCAGTCCAGAAAGTGTAAGGAAAGTGGTCGTCCTAACCTTGTCGAAAGGGGGGGGGGGGGCGGGGGGGGGGGGGCTAGCCTAATACAGACTGTGTATTAAATGACGAGAAAACAAAACTATAATTTCAGTCAGACGTATCATAGTCGAGAGAGAGAGTAGGAGAATTTGATTGGCGTAGCCTAGAGGGGAAGGGGGGGGGGGGGTGGGCTGGCCTAAAACAGGCTATCTACTAAATCAAGAGAAGATACATTTTTAATTTCTGTCAGACAAATCAGAGTCAAGAAAGGGTAAGGAATTGCGATTGACGTAGACACGAGGGGAAGGGGGGATTTGCCAATTACAGGCTCTGTATTAAATGAAGAGAAAACAAAACTTTTAGTGCAGTCCAGAAAGAGTAAGGAAAGTGGTTGGCCTAGCCATGGGGGAAGGGGGGGGGGGCTAGCCTAATACACGCTCTGTATTAAATGAAGACAAAGCAAAATTTAAGTGCACTTGGACTTATCATAGTCCAGAAAGAGTAAGGAAAGGTGTTGTTCTAGCCATGTCAGAAGGAGGGGGGGGGGAAGGGCTAGCCTCATAGAGACTGTGTATTAAATGACGAGAAAACAAAAACTTCAAGTGCAGTAGGATGTATCAGTCTAGAAAGAGTAAGGAAAGTTGTTGGCCTAGCCATGGGGGAAGGGGGAGGGGGGGGGGGGGTAGGGGGCGAGCCTAATACAGACTGTGTATTAAATGAAGAGAAAACAAAACTATAATTTCAGTCAGACGTATCATAGTCGAGAGAGAGAGTAGGAGAATTTGATTGGCGTAGCCTAGAGGGGAAGGGGGGGGGGGGTGGGCTGGCCTAAAACAGACTGTGTATTAAATGACGAGAAAACAAAACTATAATTTCAGTCAGACGTATCATAGTCGAGAGAGAGTAGGAGAATTTGATTGGCGTAGCCTAGAGGGGAAGGGGGGGGGGTGGGCTGGCCTAAAACAGACTGTGTATTAAATGACGAGAAAACAAAACTATAATTTCAGTCAGACGTATCATAGTCGAGAGAGAGTAGGAGAATTTGATTGGTGTAGCCACGAGGGGAGGGGGGGGGGCCTAATACAGGCTATCTACTAATTCAAGAGAAGACAAATTTTTATTTTCGGTCAGACAAATCAGTCAAGAAAGGGTAAGGAAATGTGATTGGCGTAGCCATGAGGGATAGGGGGGATTTGCCTCATACAGGCTCCGTATTTAATGAAGAGAAAATAAAAACTTGAAGTGCAGTAAGATGTATCAGTCCAGAAAGTGTAAGGAAAGTGGTCGTCCTAACCTTGTCGAAAGGGGGGGGGGGGGGGGCTAGCCTAATACAGACTGTGTATTAAATGACAAGAAAACAAAACTATAATTTCAGTCAGACGTATCATAGTCGAGAGAGAGTAGGAGAATTTGATTGGCGTAGCCTAGAGGGGAAGGGGGGGGGTGGGCTGGCCTAAAACAGGCTATCTACTAAATCAAGAGAAGATACATTTTTAATTTCTGTCAGACAAATCAGAGTCAAGAAAGGGTAAGGAATTGTGATTGACGTAGACACGAGGGGAAGGGGGGATTTGCCAATTACAGGCTCTGTATTAAATGAAGAGAAAACAAAACTTTTAGTGCAGTCCAGAAAGAGTAAGGAAAGTGGTTGGCCTAGCCATGGGGGAAGGGGGGGGGGGCTAGCCTAATACACGCTCTGTATTAAATGAAGACAAAACAAAATTTAAGTGCACTTGGACTTATCATAGTCCAGAAAGAGTAAGGAAAGGTGTTGTTCTAGCCATGTCAGAAGGAGGGGGGGGGGGGAAGGGCTAGCCTCATAGAGACTGTATTAAATGACGAGAAAACAAAAACTTCAAGTGCAGTAGGATGTATCAGTCTAGAAAGAGTAAGGAAAGTTGTTGGCCTAGCCATGGGGGAAGGGGGAGGGGGGGGGGGGTAGGGGGCGAGCCTAATACAGACTGTGTATTAAATGAAGAGAAAACAAAACTATAATTTCAGTCAGACGTATCATAGTCGAGAGAGAGAGTAGGAGAATGTGATTGGTGTAGCCACGAGGGGAGGGGGGGGGGCCTAATACAGGCTATCTACTAATTCAAGAGAAGATAAATTTTTAATTTCGGTCTGACAAATCAGTCAAGAAAGGGTAAGGAAATGTGATTGGCGTAGCCACGAGGGATAGGGGGGATTTGCCTCATACAGGCTCTGTATTTAATGAAGAGAAAATAAAAACTTGAAGTGCAGTAAGATGTATCAGTCCAGAAAGTGTAAGGAAAGTGGTCGTCCTAACCTTGTCGAAGGGGGGGGGGCGGGGGGGCTAGCCTAATACAGACTGTGTATTAAATGACGAAAAAACAAAAACTTCAAGTGCAGTAGGATGTATCAGTTCAGAATGAGTAAGGAAAGTTGTTGGCCTAGCCATGGGGGAAGGGGGGGGGGTAGGGGGCCTGCCTAATACAGACTGTGTATTTAATGAAGAGAAACAAAACTATAATTTCAGTCAGACGTACCATAATCGAGAGAGAGTAGGAGAATGTGATTGGTGTAGCCACGAGGGGAGGGGGGGGGGGGGGTGGGCTGGCCTAAAACAGACTGTGTATTAAATGACGAGAAAACAAAACTATAATTTCAGTCAGACGTATCATAGTCGAGAGAGAGTAGGAGAATGTGATTGGTGTAGCCACGAGGGGAGGGGGGGGGGGGAGGGGCCTAATACAGGCTATCTACTAATTCAAGAGAAGATAAATTTTTAATTTCGGTCAGACAAATCAGTCAAGAAAGGGTAAGGAAATGTGATTGGCGTAGCCATGAGGGATAGGGGGGATTTGCCTCATACAGGCTCTGTATTTAATGAAGAGAAAATAAAAACTTGAAGTGCAGTAAGATGTATCAGTCCAGAAAGTGTAAGGAAAGTGGTCGTCCTAACCTTGTCGAAGGGGGGGGGGCGGGGGGGCTAGCCTAATACAGACTGTGTATTAAATGACGAGAAAACAAAACTATAATTTCAGTCAGACGTATCATAGTCGAGAGAGAGAGTAGGAGAATTTGATTGGCGTAGCCTAGAGGGGAAGGGGGGGGGGTGGGCTGGCCTAAAACAGACTGTGTATTAAATGACGAGAAAACAAAACTATAATTTCAGTCAGACGTATCATAGTCGAGAGAGAGTAGGAGAATTTGATTGGCGTAGCCTAGAGGGGAAGGGGGGGGGGGGGGGTGGGCTGGCCTAAAACAGACGGTGTATTAAATGACGAGAAAACAAAACTATAATTTCAGTCAGACGTATCATAGTCGAGAGAGAGTAGGAGAATTTGATTGGTGTAGCCACGAGGGGAGGGGGGGGGCCTAATACAGGCTATCTACTAATTCAAGAGAAGACAAATTTTAATTTCGGTCAGACAAATCAGTCAAGAAAGGGTAAGGAAATGTGATTGGCGTAGCCATGAGGGATAGGGGGGATTTGCCTCATACAGGCTCTGTATTTAATGAAGAGAAAACAAAAACTTGAAGTGCAGTAAGATGTATCAGTCCAGAAAGTGTAAGGAAAGTGGTCGTCCTAACCTTGTCGAAGGGGGGGGGGGGGGGCGGGGGGGGGGGGGGCTAGCCTAATACAGACTGTGTATTAAATGACGAAAAAACAAAAACTTCAAGTGCAGTAGGATGTATCAGTTCAGAATGAGTAAGGAAAGTTGTTGGCCTAGCCATGGGGGAAGGGGGGGGGGGGGGGGTAGGGGGCCTGCCTAGAACAGACTGTGTATTAAATGACGAGAAAACAAAACTATAATTTCAGTCAGACGTATCATAGTCGAGAGAGAGTAGGAGAATTTGATTGGCGTAGCCTAGAGGGGAAGGGGGGGGGGGGGTGGGCTGGCCTAAAACAGACGGTGTATTAAATGACGAGAAAACAAAACTATAATTTCAGTCAGACGTATCATAGTCGAGAGAGAGTAGGAGAATGTGATTGGTGTAGCCACGAGGGGAGGGGGGGGGGGAGGGGCCTAATACAGGCTATCTACTAATTCAAGAGAAGATAAATTTTTAATTTCGGTCAGACAAATCAGTCAAGAAAGGGTAAGGAAATGTGATTGGCGTAGCCATGAGGGATAGGGGGGATTTGCCTCATACAGGCTCTGTATTTAATGAAGAGAAAATAAAAACTTGAAGTGCAGTAAGATGTATCAGTCCAGAAAGTGTAAGGAAAGTGGTCGTCCTATCCTTGTCGAAAGGGGGGGGGGGGCGGGGGCTAGCCTAATACAGACTGTGTATTAAATGACGAGAAAACAAAACTATAATTTCAGTCAGACGTATCATAGTCGAGAGAGAGAGTAGGAGAATTTGATTGGCGTAGCCTAGAGGGGAAGGGGGGGGGGGGTGGGCTGGCCTAAAACAGACTGTGTATTAAATGACGAGAAAACAAAACTATAATTTCAGTCAGACGTATCATAGTCGAGAGAGAGTAGGAGAATTTGATTGGTGTAGCCACGAGGGGAGGGGGGGGGGGGGCCTAATACAGGCTATCTACTAATTCAAGAGAAGATAAATTTTTAATTTCGGTCTGACAAATCAGTCAAGAAAGGGTAAGGAAATGTGATTGGCGTAGCCATGAGGGATAGGGGGGATTTGCCTCATACAGGCTCTGTATTTAATGAAGAGAAAATAAAAACTTGAAGTGCAGTAAGATGTATCAGTCCAGAGAGTGTAAGGAAAGTGGTCGTCCTAACCTTGTCGAAAGGGGGGGGGGGGGGCGGGGGGGGGGGGGCTAGCCTAATACAGACTGTGTATTAAATGACGAGAAAACAAAACTATAATTTCAGTCAGACGTATCATAGTCGAGAGAGAGAGTAGGAGAATTTGATTGGCGTAGCCTAGAGGGGAAGGGGGGGGGGTGGGCTGGCCTAAAACAGACTGTGTATTAAATGACGAGAAAACAAAACTATAATTTCAGTCAGACGTATCATAGTCGAGAGAGAGTAGGAGAATTTGATTGGTGTAGCCACGAGGGGAGGGGGGGGGCCTAATACAGGCTATCTACTAATTCAAGAGAAGATACATTTTTAATTTCGGTCTGACAAATCAGTCAAGAAAGGGTAAGGAAATGTGATTGGCGTAGCCATGAGGGATAGGGGGGATTTGCCTCATACAGGCTCTGTATTTAATGAAGAGAAAATAAAAACTTGAAGTGCAGTAAGATGTATCAGTCCAGAAAGTGTAAGGAAAGTGGTCGTCCTAACCTTGTCGAAAGGGGGGGGGGGCGGGGGGGGGGGGGGCTAGCCTAATACAGACTGTGTATTAAATGACGAGAAAACAAAACTATAATTTCAGTCAGACGTATCATAGTCGAGAGAGAGAGTAGGAGAATTTGATTGGCGTAGCCTAGAGGGGAAGCGGGGGGGGGGGGGGGGGGGGTGGGCTGGCCTAAAACAGGCTATCTACTAATTCAAAAGAAGACAAATTTTTAATTTCGGTCAGACAAATCAGTCAAGAAAGGGTAAGGAAATGTGATTGGCGTAGCCATGAGGGATAGGGGGGATTTGCCTCATACAGGCTCTGTATTTAATGAAGAGAAAATAAAAACTTGAAGTGCAGTAAGATGTATCAGTCCAGAGAGTGTAAGGAAAGTGGTCGTCCTAACCTTGTCGAAAGGGGGGGGGGGGGGCGGGGCTAGCCTTATACAGACTGTGTATTAAATGACGAGAAAACAAAACTATAATTTCAGTCAGACGTATCATAGTCGAGAGAGAGAGTAGGAGAATTTGATTGGCGTAGCCTAGAGGGGAAGGGGGGGGGGGGTGGGCTGGCCTAAAACAGACTGTGTATTAAATGACGAGAAAACAAAACTATAATTTCAGTCAGACGTATCATAGTCGAGAGAGAGAGTAGGAGAATTTGATTGGCGTAGCCTAGAGGGGAAGCGGGGGGGGGGGGGGGGGGGGTGGGCTGGCCTAAAACAGGCTATCTACTAAATCAAGAGAAGATACAGAAGAGACAAATCAGAGTCAAAAAAGGGTAAGGAATTGCGATTGACGTAGACACGAGGGGAAGGGGGGATTTGCCAATTACAGGCTCTGTATTAAATGAAGAGAAAACAAAACTTTTAGTGCAGTCCAGAAAGAGTAAGGAAAGTGGTTGGCCTAGCCATGGGGGAAGGGGGGGGGGGCTAGCCTAATACACGCTCTGTATTAAATGAAGACAAAACAAAATTTAAGTGCACTTGGACTTATCATAGTCCAGAAAGAGTAAGGAAAGGTGTTGTTCTAGCCATGTCAGAAGGAGGGGGGGGGGGAAGGGCTAGCCTCATAGAGACTGTGTATTAAATGACGAGAAAACAAAAACTTCAAGTGCAGTAGGATGTATCAGTCTAGAAAGAGTAAGGAAAGTTGTTGGCCTAGCCATGGGGGAAGGGGGGAGGGGGGGGGGGGGTAGGGGGCGAGCCTAATACAGACTGTGTATTAAATGAAGAGAAAACAAAACTATAATTTCAGTCAGACGTACCATAATCGAGAGAGAGTAGGAGAATGTGATTGGTGTAGCCACGAGGGGAGGGGGGGGGGGGGGTGGGCTGGCCTAAAACAGACTGTGTATTAAATGACGAGAAAACAAAACTATAATTTCAGTCAGACGTATCATAGTCGAGAGAGAGTAGGAGAATGTGATTGGTGTAGCCACGAGGGGAGGGGGGGGGGGAGGGGCCTAATACAGGCTATCTACTAATTCAAGAGAAGATAAATTTTTAATTTCGGTCAGACAAATCAGTCAAGAAAGGGTAAGGAAATGTGATTGGCGTAGCCATGAGGGATAGGGGGGATTTGCCTCATACAGGCTCTGTATTTAATGAAGAGAAAATAAAAACTTGAAGTGCAGTAAGATGTATCAGTCCAGAAAGTGTAAGGAAAGTGGTCGTCCTAACCTTGTCGAAGGGGGGGGGGGCGGGGGGGCTAGCCTAATACAGACTGTGTATTAAATGACGAAAAAACAAAAACTTCAAGTGCAGTAGGATGTATCAGTTCAGAATGAGTAAGGAAAGTTGTTGGCCTAGCCATGGGGGAAGGGGGGGGGGGGTAGGGGGCCTGCCTAATACAGACTGTGTATTTAATGAAGAGAAACAAAACTATAATTTCAGTCAGACGTACCATAATCGAGAGAGAGTAGGAGAATGTGATTGGTGTAGCCACGAGGGGAGGGGGGGGGGGCCTAATACAGGCTATCTACTAATTCAAGAGAAGATAAATTTTTAATTTCGGTCAGACAAATCAGTCAAGAAAGGGTAAGGAAATGTGATTGGCGTAGCCATGAGGGATAGGGGGGATTTGCCTCATACAGGCTCTGTATTTAATGAAGAGAAAATAAAAACTTGAAGTGCAGTAAGATGTATCAGTCCAGAAAGTGTAAGGAAAGTGGTCGTCCTATCCTTGTCGAAAGGGGGGGGGGGGGGGCGGGGGCTAGCCTAATACAGACTGTGTATTAAATGACGAGAAAACAAAACTATAATTTCAGTCAGACGTATCATAGTCGAGAGAGAGAGTAGGAGAATTTGATTGGCGTAGCCTAGAGGGGAAGGGGGGGGGGGGGGGTGGGCTGGCCTAAAACAGACTGTGTATTAAATGACGAGAAAACAAAACTATAATTTCAGTCAGACGTATCATAGTCGAGAGAGAGTAGGAGAATTTGATTGGCGTAGCCTAGAGGGGAAGGGGGGGGGTGGGCTGGCCTAAAACAGACGGTGTATTAAATGACGAGAAAACAAAACTATAATTTCAGTCAGACGTATCATAGTCGAGAGAGAGTAGGAGAATGTGATTGGTGTAGCCACGAGGGGAGGGGGGGGGGAGGGGCCTAATACAGGCTATCTACTAATTCAAGAGAAGATAAATTTTTAATTTCGGTCAGACAAATCAGTCAAGAAAGGGTAAGGAAATGTGATTGGCGTAGCCATGAGGGATAGGGGGGATTTGCCTCATACAGGCTCTGTATTTAATGAAGAGAAAATAAAAACTTGAAGTGCAGTAAGATGTATCAGTCCAGAAAGTGTAAGGAAAGTGGTCGTCCTATCCTTGTCGAAAGGGGGGGGGGGGCGGGGGCTAGCCTAATACAGACTGTGTATTAAATGACGAGAAAACAAAACTATAATTTCAGTCAGACGTATCATAGTCGAGAGAGAGAGTAGGAGAATTTGATTGGCGTAGCCTAGAGGGGAAGGGGGGGGGGGTGGGCTGGCCTAAAACAGGCTATCTACTAAATCAAGAGAAGATACATTTTTAATTTCTGTCAGACAAATCAGAGTCAAGAAAGGGTAAGGAATTGCGATTGACGTAGACACGAGGGGAAGGGGGGATTTGCCAATTACAGGCTCTGTATTAAATGAAGAGAAAACAAAACTTTTAGTGCAGTCCAGAAAGAGTAAGGAAAGTGGTTGGCCTAGCCATGGGGGAAGGGGGGGGGGGGGGCTAGCCTAATACACGCTCTGTATTAAATGAAGACAAAACAAAATTTAAGTGCACTTGGACTTATCATAGTCCAGAAAGAGTAAGGAAAGGTGTTGTTCTAGCCATGTCAGAAGGAGGGGGGGGGGGAAGGGCTAGCCTCATAGAGACTGTGTATTAAATGACGAGAAAACAAAAACTTCAAGTGCAGTAGGATGTATCAGTCTAGAAAGAGTAAGGAAAGTTGTTGGCCTAGCCATGGGGGAAGGGGGGAGGGGGGGGGGGGGGTAGGGGGCTAGCCTAATACAGACTGTGTATTAAATGAAGAGAAAACAAAACTATAATTTCAGTCAGACGTACCATAGTCGAGAGAGAGTAGGAGAATGTGATTGGTGTAGCCACGAGGGGAGGGGGGGGGGGCCTAATACAGGCTATCTACTAATTCAAGAGAAGATAAATTTTTTATTTCGGTCTGACAAATCAGTCAAGAAAGGGTAAGGAAATGTGATTGGCGTAGCCACGAGGGATAGGGGGGATTTGCCTCATACAGGCTCTGTATTTAATGAAGAGAAAATAAAAACTTGAAGTGCAGTAAGATGTATCAGTCCAGAAAGTGTAAGGAAAGTGGTCGTCCTAACCTTGTCGAAGGGGGGGGGGGGGCGGGGGGGCTAGCCTAATACAGACTGTGTATTAAATGACGAAAAAACAAAAACTTGAAGTGCAGTAAGATGTATCAGTCCAGAAAGTGTAAGGAAAGTGGTCGTCCTAACCTTGTCGAAAGGGGGGGGGGGGCTAGCCTAATACAGACTGTGTATTAAATGACGAGAAAACAAAACTATAATTTCAGTCAGACGTATCATAGTCGAGAGAGAGAGTAGGAGAATTTGATTGGCGTAGCCTAGAGGGGAAGGGGGGGGGGTGGGCTGGCCTAAAACAGACTATGTATTAAATGACGAGAAAACAAAACTATAATTTCAGTCAGACGTATCATAGTCGAGAGAGAGTAGGAGAATTTGATTGGCGTAGCCTAGAGGGGAAGGGGGGGGGGTGGGCTGGCCTAAAACAGACTGTGTATTAAATGACGAGAAAACAAAACTATAATTTCAGTCAGACGTATCATAGTCGAGAGAGAGTAGGAGAATGTGATTGGTGTAGCCACGAGGGGAGGGGGGGGGGCCTAATACAGGCTATCTACTAATTCAAGAGAAGATAAATTTTTAATTTCGGTCAGACAAATCAGTCAAGAAAGGGTAAGGAAATGTGATTGGCGTAGCCATGAGGGATAGGGGGGATTTGCCTCATACAGGCTCTGTATTTAATGAAGAGAAAATAAAAACTTGAAGTGCAGTAAGATGTATCAGTCCAGAAAGTGTAAGGAAAGTGGTCGTCCTAACCTTGTCGAAAGGGGGGGGGGGCGGGGGGGGGGGGGCTAGCCTAATACAGACTGTGTATTAAATGACGAGAAAACAAAACTATAATTTCAGTCAGACGTATCATAGTCGAGAGAGAGAGTAGGAGAATTTGATTGGCGTAGCCTAGAGGGGAAGGGGGGGGGGGGTGGGCTGGCGTAAAACAGGCTATCTACTAAATCAAGAGAAGATACATTTTTAATTTCTGTCAGACAAATCAGAGTCAAGAAAGGGTAAGGAATTGCGATTGACGTAGACACGAGGGGAAGTGGGGATTTGCCAATTACAGGCTCTGTATTAAATGAAGAGAAAACAAAACTTTTAGTGCAGTCCAGAAAGAGTAAGGAAAGTGGTTGGCCTAGCCATGGGGGAAGGGGGGGGGGGGGCTAGCCTAATACACGCTCTGTATTAAATGAAGACAAAACAAAATTTAAGTGCACTTGGACTTATCATAGTCCAGAAAGAGTAAGGAAAGGTGTTGTTCTAGCCATGTCAGAAGGAGGGGGGGTGGGGGGAGGGCTAGCCTCATAGAGACTGTATTAAATGACGAGAAAACAAAAACTTCAAGTGCAGTAGGATGTATCAGTCTAGAAAGAGTAAGGAAAGTTGTTGGCCTAGCCATGGGGGGGGGGGGGGGGCGGGGGGGGGGGGGTAGGGGGCTAGCCTGATACAGACTGTGTATTAAATGAAGAGAAAACAAAACTATAATTTCAGTCAGACGTACCATAGTCGAGAGAGAGTAGGAGAATGTGATTGGTGTAGCCACGAGGGGAGGGGGGGGGGGGCCTAATACAGGCTATCTACTAATTCAAGAGAAGATAAATTTTTAATTTCGGTCAGACAAATCAGTCAAGAAAGGGTAAGGAAATGTGATTGGCGTAGCCATGAGGGATAGGGGGGATTTGCCTCATACAGGCTCTGTATTTAATGAAGAGAAAATAAAAACTTGAAGTGCAGTAAGATGTATCAGTCCAGAAAGTGTAAGGAAAGTGGTCGTCCTATCCTTGTCGAAAGGGGGGGGGGGCGGGGGCTAGCCTAATACAGACTGTGTATTAAATGACGAGAAAACAAAACTATAATTTCAGTCAGACGTATCATAGTCGAGAGAGAGAGTAGGAGAATTTGATTGGCGTAGCCTAGAGGGGAAGGGGGGGGGGGGGTGGGCTGGCCTAAAACAGACTATGTATTAAATGACGAGAAAACAAAACTATAATTTCAGTCAGACGTATCATAGTCGAGAGAGAGTAGGAGAATTTGATTGGCGTAGCCTAGAGGGGAAGGGGGGGGGGTGGGCTGGCCTAAAACAGACTGTGTATTAAATGACGAGAAAACAAAACTATAATTTCAGTCAGACGTATCATAGTCGAGAGAGAGTAGGAGAATGTGATTGGTGTAGCCACGAGGGGAGGGGGGGGGGCCTAATACAGGCTATCTACTAATTCAAGAGAAGATAAATTTTTAATTTCGGTCAGACAAATCAGTCAAGAAAGGGTAAGGAAATGTGATTGGCGTAGCCATGAGGGATAGGGGGGATTTGCCTCATACAGGCTCTGTATTTAATGAAGAGAAAACAAAACTTTTAGTGCAGTCCAGAAAGAGTAAGGAAAGTGGTTGGCCTAGCCATGGGGGAAGGGGGGGGGGGGGGGGGGCTAGCCTAATACACGCTCTGTATTAAATGAAGACAAAACAAAATTTAAGTGCACTTGGACTTATCATAGTCCAGAAAGAGTAAGGAAAGGTGTTGTTCTAGCCATGTCAGAAGGAGGGGGGGGGGGAAGGGCTAGCCTCATAGAGACTGTATTAAATGACGAGAAAACAAAAACTTCAAGTGCAGTAGGATGTATCAGTCTAGAAAGAGTAAGGAAAGTTGTTGGCCTAGCCATGGGGGAAGGGGGAGGGGGGGGGGGGGTAGGGGGCGAGCCTAATACAGACTGTGTATTAAATGAAGAGAAAACAAAACTATAATTTCAGTCAGACGTATCATAGTCGAGAGAGAGAGTAGGAGAATTTGATTGGCGTAGCCTAGAGGGGAAGGGGGGGGGGTGGGCTGGCCTAAAACAGACTGTGTATTAAATGACGAGAAAACAAAACTATAATTTCAGTCAGACGTATCATAGTCGAGAGAGAGTAGGAGAATTTGATTGGCGTAGCCTAGAGGGGAAGGGGGGGGGGGTGGGCTGGCCTAAAACAGACTGTGTATTAAATGACGAGAAAACAAAACTATAATTTCAGTCAGACGTATCATAGTCGAGAGAGAGTAGGAGAATTTGATTGGTGTAGCCACGAGGGGAGGGGGGGGGGCCTAATACAGGCTATCTACTAATTCAAGAGAAGACAAATTTTTATTTTCGGTCAGACAAATCAGTCAAGAAAGGGTAAGGAAATGTGATTGGCGTAGCCATGAGGGATAGGGGGGATTTGCCTCATACAGGCTCTGTATTTAATGAAGAGAAAATAAAAACTTGAAGTGCAGTAAGATGTATCAGTCCAGAAAGTGTAAGGAAAGTGGTCGTCCTAACCTTGTCGAAGGGGGGGGGGGGGCGGGGGGGCTAGCCTAATACAGACTGTGTATTAAATGACGAAAAAACAAAAACTTCAAGTGCAGTAGGATGTATCAGTTCAGAATGAGTAAGGAAAGTTGTTGGCCTAGCCATGGGGGAAGGGGGGGGGTAGGGGGCCTGCCTAATACAGACTGTGTATTTAATGAAGAGAAACAAAACTATAATTTCAGTCAGACGTACCATAATCGAGAGAGAGTAGGAGAATGTGATTGGTGTAGCCACGAGGGGAGGGGGGGGGGTGGGCTGGCCTAAAACAGACTGTGTATTAAATGACGAGAAAACAAAACTATAATTTCAGTCAGACGTATCATAGTCGAGAGAGAGTAGGAGAATGTGATTGGTGTAGCAACGAGGGGAGGGGGGGGGGGGAGGGGCCTAATACAGGCTATCTACTAATTCAAGAGAAGATAAATTTTTAATTTCGGTCAGACAAATCAGTCAAGAAAGGGTAAGGAAATGTGATTGGCGTAGCCATGAGGGATAGGGGGGATTTGCCTCATACAGGCTCTGTATTTAATGAAGAGAAAATAAAAACTTGAAGTGCAGTAAGATGTATCAGTCCAGAAAGTGTAAGGAAAGTGGTCGTCCTAACCTTGTCGAAGGGGGGGGGGCGGGGGGGCTAGCCTAATACAGACTGTGTATTAAATGACGAAAAAACAAAAACTTCAAGTGCAGTAGGATGTATCAGTTCAGAATGAGTAAGGAAAGTTGTTGGCCTAGCCATGGGGGAAGGGGGGGGGGGTAGGGGGCCTGCCTAATACAGACTGTGTATTTAATGAAGAGAAACAAAACTATAATTTCAGTCAGACGTACCATAATCGAGAGAGAGTAGGAGAATGTGATTGGTGTAGCCACGAGGGGAGGGGGGGGGGGGGCCTAATACAGGCTATCTACTAATTCAAGAGAAGATAAATTTTTAATTTCGGTCAGACAAATCAGTCAAGAAAGGGTAAGGAAATGTGATTGGCGTAGCCATGAGGGATAGGGGGGATTTGCCTCATACAGGCTCTGTATTTAATGAAGAGAAAATAAAAACTTGAAGTGCAGTAAGATGTATCAGTCCAGAAAGTGTAAGGAAAGTGGTCGTCCTATCCTTGTCGAAAGGGGGGGGGGGGCGGGGGCTAGCCTAATACAGACTGTGTATTAAATGACGAGAAAACAAAACTATAATTTCAGTCAGACGTATCATAGTCGAGAGAGAGAGTAGGAGAATTTGATTGGCGTAGCCTAGAGGGGAAGGGGGGGGGGGGTGGGCTGGCCTAAAACAGACTGTGTATTAAATGACGAGAAAACAAAACTATAATTTCAGTCAGACGTATCATAGTCGAGAGAGAGTAGGAGAATTTGATTGGCGTAGCCTAGAGGGGAAGGGGGGGGGGGGTGGGCTGGCCTAAAACAGACGGTGTATTAAATGACGAGAAAACAAAACTATAATTTCAGTCAGACGTATCATAGTCGAGAGAGAGTAGGAGAATGTGATTGGTGTAGCCACGAGGGGAGGGGGGGGGGGAGGGGCCTAATACAGGCTATCTACTAATTCAAGAGAAGATAAATTTTTAATTTCGGTCAGACAAATCAGTCAAGAAAGGGTAAGGAAATGTGATTGGCGTAGCCATGAGGGATAGGGGGGATTTGCCTCATACAGGCTCTGTATTTAATGAAGAGAAAATAAAAACTTGAAGTGCAGTAAGATGTATCAGTCCAGAAAGTGTAAGGAAAGTGGTCGTCCTATCCTTGTCGAAAGGGGGGGGGGCGGGGGCTAGCCTAATACAGACTGTGTATTAAATGACGAGAAAACAAAACTATAATTTCAGTCAGACGTATCATAGTCGAGAGAGAGAGTAGGAGAATTTGATTGGCGTAGCCTAGAGGGGAAGGGGGGGGGGGGGTGGGCTGGCCTAAAACAGACTGTGTATTAAATGACGAGAAAACAAAACTATAATTTCAGTCAGACGTATCATAGTCGAGAGAGAGTAGGAGAATTTGATTGGTGTAGCCACGAGGGGAGGGGGGGGGCCTAATACAGGCTATCTACTAATTCAAGAGAAGATAAATTTTTAATTTCGGTCTGACAAATCAGTCAAGAAAGGGTAAGGAAATGTGATTGGCGTAGCCATGAGGGATAGGGGGGATTTGCCTCATACAGGCTCTGTATTTAATGAAGAGAAAATAAAAACTTGAAGTGCAGTAAGATGTATCAGTCCAGAAAGTGTAAGGAAAGTGGTCGTCTTAACCTTGTCGAAAGGGGGGGGGGCGGGGGGGGGGCTAGCCTAATACAGACTGTGTATTAAATGACGAGAAAACAAAACTATAATTTCAGTCAGACGTATCATAGTCGAGAGAGAGAGTAGGAGAATTTGATTGGCGTAGCCTAGAGGGGAAGGGGGGGGGGTGGGCTTGCCTAAAACAGGCTATCTACTAAATCAAGAGAAGATACATTTTTAATTTCTGTCAGACAAATCAGAGTCAAGAAAGGGTAAGGAATTGCGATTGACGTAGACACGAGGGGAAGGGGGGATTTGCCAATTACAGGCTCTGTATTAAATGAAGAGAAAACAAAACTTTTAGTGCAGTCCAGAAAGAGTAAGGAAAGTGGTTGGCCTAGCCATGGGGGAAGGGGGGGGGGGGCTAGCCTAATACACGCTCTGTATTAAATGAAGACAAAACAAAATTTAAGTGCACTTGGACTTATCATAGTCCAGAAAGAGTAAGGAAAGGTGTTGTTCTAGCCATGTCAGAAGGAGGGGGGGGGGGGGAAGGGCTAGCCTCATAGAGACTGTGTATTAAATGACGAGAAAACAAAAACTTCAAGTGCAGTAGGATGTATCAGTCTAGAAAGAGTAAGGAAAGTTGTTGGCCTAGCCATGGGGGAAGGGGGGAGGGGGGGGGGTAGGGGGCGAGCCTAATACAGACTGTGTATTAAATGAAGAGAAAACAAAACTATAATTTCAGTCAGACGTACCATAGTCGAGAGAGAGTAGGAGAATGTGATTGGTGTAGCCACGAGGGGAGGGGGGGGGGCCTAATACAGGCTATCTACTAATTCAAGAGAAGATAAATTTTTTATTTCGGTCTGACAAATCAGTCAAGAAAGGGTAAGGAAATGTGATTGGCGTAGCCACGAGGGATAGGGGGGATTTGCCTCATACAGGCTCTGTATTTAATGAAGAGAAAATAAAAACTTGAAGTGCAGTAAGATGTATCAGTCCAGAAAGTGTAAGGAAAGTGGTCGTCCTAACCTTGTCGAAGGGGGGGGGGGCGGGGGGGCTAGCCTAATACAGACTGTGTATTAAATGACGAAAAAACAAAAACTTGAAGTGCAGTAAGATGTATCAGTCCAGAAAGTGTAAGGAAAGTGGTCGTCCTAACCTTGTCGAAAGGGGGGGGGGGGGGGCTAGCCTAATACAGACTGTGTATTAAATGACGAGAAAACAAAACTATAATTTCAGTCAGACGTATCATAGTCGAGAGAGAGAGTAGGAGAATTTGATTGGCGTAGCCTAGAGGGGAAGGGGGGGGGGGGTGGGCTGGCCTAAAACAGACTATGTATTAAATGACGAGAAAACAAAACTATAATTTCAGTCAGACGTATCATAGTCGAGAGAGAGTAGGAGAATTTGATTGGCGTAGCCTAGAGGGGAAGGGGGGGGGTGGGCTGGCCTAAAACAGACTGTGTATTAAATGACGAGAAAACAAAACTATAATTTCAGTCAGACGTATCATAGTCGAGAGAGAGTAGGAGAATGTGATTGGTGTAGCCACGAGGGGAGGGGGGGGGGGCCTAATACAGGCTATCTACTAATTCAAGAGAAGATAAATTTTTAATTTCGGTCAGACAAATCAGTCAAGAAAGGGTAAGGAAATGTGATTGGCGTAGCCATGAGGGATAGGGGGGATTTGCCTCATACAGGCTCTGTATTTAATGAAGAGAAAATAAAAACTTGAAGTGCAGTAAGATGTATCAGTCCAGAAAGTGTAAGGAAAGTGGTCGTCCTAACCTTGTCGAAAGGGGGGGGGCGGGGGGGGGGGGGCTAGCCTAATACAGACTGTGTATTAAATGACGAGAAAACAAAACTATAATTTCAGTCAGACGTATCATAGTCGAGAGAGAGAGTAGGAGAATTTGATTGGCGTAGCCTAGAGGGGAAGGGGGGGGGGGGTGGGCTGGCGTAAAACAGGCTATCTACTAAATCAAGAGAAGATACATTTTTAATTTCTGTCAGACAAATCAGAGTCAAGAAAGGGTAAGGAATTGCGATTGACGTAGACACGAGGGGAAGTGGGGATTTGCCAATTACAGGCTCTGTATTAAATGAAGAGAAAACAAAACTTTTAGTGCAGTCCAGAAAGAGTAAGGAAAGTGGTTGGCCTAGCCATGGGGGAAGGGGGGGGGGGGGGCTAGCCTAATACACGCTCTGTATTAAATGAAGACAAAACAAAATTTAAGTGCACTTGGACTTATCATAGTCCAGAAAGAGTAAGGAAAGGTGTTGTTCTAGCCATGTCAGAAGGAGGGGGGGTGGGGGAGGGCTAGCCTCATAGAGACTGTATTAAATGACGAGAAAACAAAAACTTCAAGTGCAGTAGGATGTATCAGTCTAGAAAGAGTAAGGAAAGTTGTTGGCCTAGCCATGGGGGGGGGGGCGGGGGGGGGGGGGGGGGTAGGGGGCTAGCCTGATACAGACTGTGTATTAAATGAAGAGAAAACAAAACTATAATTTCAGTCAGACGTATCATAGTCGAGAGAGAGTAGGAGAATTTGATTGGTGTAGCCACGAGGGGAGGGGGGGGGGGGCCTAATACAGGCTATCTACTAATTCAAGAGAAGATAAATTTTTAATTTCGGTCAGACAAATCAGTCAAGAAAGGGTAAGGAAATGTGATTGGCGTAGCCATGAGGGATAGGGGGGATTTGCCTCATACAGGCTCTGTATTTAATGAAGAGAAAATAAAAACTTGAAGTGCAGTAAGATGTATCAGTCCAGAAAGTGTAAGGAAAGTGGTCGTCCTATCCTTGTCGAAAGGGGGGGGGGCGGGGGCTAGCCTAATACAGACTGTGTATTAAATGACGAGAAAACAAAACTATAATTTCAGTCAGACGTATCATAGTCGAGAGAGAGAGTAGGAGAATTTGATTGGCGTAGCCTAGAGGGGAAGGGGGGGGGGGTGGGCTGGCCTAAAACAGACTGTGTATTAAATGACGAGAAAACAAAACTATAATTTCAGTCAGACGTATCATAGTCGAGAGAGAGTAGGAGAATTTGATTGGTGTAGCCACGAGGGGAGGGGGGGGGGCCTAATACAGGCTATCTACTAATTCAAGAGAAGATAAATTTTTAATTTCGGTCTGACAAATCAGTCAAGAAAGGGTAAGGAAATGTGATTGGCGTAGCCATGAGGGATAGGGGGGATTTGCCTCATACAGGCTCTGTATTTAATGAAGAGAAAATAAAAACTTGAAGTGCAGTAAGATGTATCAGTCCAGAAAGTGTAAGGAAAGTGGTCGTCCTAACCTTGTCGAAAGGGGGGGGGGCGGGGGGGGGGGGGCTAGCCTAATACAGACTGTGTATTAAATGACGAGAAAACAAAACTATAATTTCAGTCAGACGTATCATAGTCGAGAGAGAGAGTAGGAGAATTTGATTGGCGTAGCCTAGAGGGGAAGGGGGGGGGGGGTGGGCTGGCCTAAAACAGGCTATCTACTAAATCAAGAGAAGATACATTTTTAATTTCTGTCAGACAAATCAGAGTCAAGAAAGGGTAAGGAATTGCGATTGACGTAGACACGAGGGGAAGGGGGGATTTGCCAATTACAGGCTCTGTATTAAATGAAGAGAAAACAAAACTTTTAGTGCAGTCCAGAAAGAGTAAGGAAAGTGGTTGGCCTAGCCATGGGGGAAGGGGGGGGGGGCTAGCCTAATACACGCTCTGTATTAAATGAAGACAAAACAAAATTTAAGTGCACTTGGACTTATCATAGTCCAGAAAGAGTAAGGAAAGGTGTTGTTCTAGCCATGTCAGAAGGAGGGGGGGGAAGGGCTAGCCTCATAGAGACTGTATTAAATGACGAGAAAACAAAAACTTCAAGTGCAGTAGGATGTATCAGTCTAGAAAGAGTAAGGAAAGTTGTTGGCCTAGCCATGGGGGAAGGGGGAGGGGGGGGGGGTAGGGGGCGAGCCTAATACAGACTGTGTATTAAATGAAGAGAAAACAAAACTATAATTTCAGTCAGACGTATCATAGTCGAGAGAGAGAGTAGGAGAATTTGATTGGCGTAGCCTAGAGGGGAAGGGGGGGGGGTGGGCTGGCCTAAAACAGACTGTGTATTAAATGACGAGAAAACAAAACTATAATTTCAGTCAGACGTATCATAGTCGAGAGAGAGTAGGAGAATTTGATTGGTGTAGCCACGAGGGGAGGGGGGGGGGCCTAATACAGGCTATCTACTAATTCAAGAGAAGATAAATTTTTAATTTCGGTCTGACAAATCAGTCAAGAAAGGGTAAGGAAATGTGATTGGCGTAGCCATGAGGGATAGGGGGGATTTGCCTCATACAGGCTCTGTATTTAATGAAGAGAAAATAAAAACTTGAAGTGCAGTAAGATGTATCAGTCCAGAAAGTGTAAGGAAAGTGGTCGTCCTAACCTTGTCGAAAGGGGGGGGGGGCGGGGGGGGGGGGCTAGCCTAATACAGACTGTGTATTAAATGACGAGAAAACAAAACTATAATTTCAGTCAGACGTATCATAGTCGAGAGAGAGAGTAGGAGAATTTGATTGGCGTAGCCTAGAGGGGAAGGGGGGGGGGGTGGGCTGGCCTAAAACAGGCTATCTACTAAATCAAGAGAAGATACATTTTTAATTTCTGTCAGACAAATCAGAGTCAAGAAAGGGTAAGGAATTGCGATTGACGTAGACACGAGGGGAAGGGGGGATTTGCCAATTACAGGCTCTGTATTAAATGAAGAGAAAACAAAACTTTTAGTGCAGTCCAGAAAGAGTAAGGAAAGTGGTTGGCCTAGCCATGGGGGAAGGGGGGGGGGGGGGGCTAGCCTAATACACGCTCTGTATTAAATGAAGACAAAACAAAATTTAAGTGCACTTGGACTTATCATAGTCCAGAAAGAGTAAGGAAAGGTGTTGTTCTAGCCATGTCAGAAGGAGGGGGGGGGGAAGGGCTAGCCTCATAGAGACTGTATTAAATGACGAGAAAACAAAAACTTCAAGTGCAGTAGGATGTATCAGTCTAGAAAGAGTAAGGAAAGTTGTTGGCCTAGCCATGGGGGAAGGGGGAGGGGGGGGGGGGTAGGGGGCGAGCCTAATACAGACTGTGTATTAAATGAAGAGAAAACAAAACTATAATTTCAGTCAGACGTATCATAGTCGAGAGAGAGAGTAGGAGAATTTGATTGGCGTAGCCTAGAGGGGAAGGGGGGGGGGGTGGGCTGGCCTAAAACAGACTGTGTATTAAATGACGAGAAAACAAAACTATAATTTCAGTCAGACGTATCATAGTCGAGAGAGAGTAGGAGAATTTGATTGGCGTAGCCTAGAGGGGAAGGGGGGGGGGTGGGCTGGCCTAAAACAGACTGTGTATTAAATGACGAGAAAACAAAACTATAATTTCAGTCAGACGTATCATAGTCGAGAGAGAGTAGGAGAATTTGATTGGTGTAGCCACGAGGGGAGGGGGGGGGGGCCTAATACAGGCTATCTACTAATTCAAGAGAAGACAAATTTTTATTTTCGGTCAGACAAATCAGTCAAGAAAGGGTAAGGAAATGTGATTGGCGTAGCCATGAGGGATAGGGGGGATTTGCCTCATACAGGCTCCGTATTTAATGAAGAGAAAATAAAAACTTGAAGTGCAGTAAGATGTATCAGTCCAGAAAGTGTAAGGAAAGTGGTCGTCCTAACCTTGTCGAAAGGGGGGGGGGGGGGCTAGCCTAATACAGACTGTGTATTAAATGACAAGAAAACAAAACTATAATTTCAGTCAGACGTATCATAGTCGAGAGAGAGTAGGAGAATTTGATTGGCGTAGCCTAGAGGGGAAGGGGGGGGGGGGTGGGCTGGCCTAAAACAGGCTATCTACTAAATCAAGAGAAGATACATTTTTAATTTCTGTCAGACAAATCAGAGTCAAGAAAGGGTAAGGAATTGTGATTGACGTAGACACGAGGGGAAGGGGGGATTTGCCAATTACAGGCTCTGTATTAAATGAAGAGAAAACAAAACTTTTAGTGCAGTCCAGAAAGAGTAAGGAAAGTGGTTGGCCTAGCCATGGGGGAAGGGGGGGGGGCTAGCCTAATACACGCTCTGTATTAAATGAAGACAAAACAAAATTTAAGTGCACTTGGACTTATCATAGTCCAGAAAGAGTAAGGAAAGGTGTTGTTCTAGCCATGTCAGAAGGAGGGGGGGGGGAAGGGCTAGCCTCATAGAGACTGTATTAAATGACGAGAAAACAAAAACTTCAAGTGCAGTAGGATGTATCAGTCTAGAAAGAGTAAGGAAAGTTGTTGGCCTAGCCATGGGGGAAGGGGGAGGGGGGGGGGGGGTAGGGGGCGAGCCTAATACAGACTGTGTATTAAATGAAGAGAAAACAAAACTATAATTTCAGTCAGACGTATCATAGTCGAGAGAGAGAGTAGGAGAATTTGATTGGCGTAGCCTAGAGGGGAAGGGGGGGGGGTGGGCTGGCCTAAAACAGACTGTGTATTAAATGACGAGAAAACAAAACTATAATTTCAGTCAGACGTATCATAGTCGAGAGAGAGTAGGAGAATTTGATTGGTGTAGCCACGAGGGGAGGGGGGGGGGGGGCCTAATACAGGCTATCTACTAATTCAAGAGAAGACAAATTTTTATTTTCGGTCAGACAAATCAGTCAAGAAAGGGTAAGGAAATGTGATTGGCGTAGCCATGAGGGATAGGGGGGATTTGCCTCATACAGGCTCCGTATTTAATGAAGAGAAAATAAAAACTTGAAGTGCAGTAAGATGTATCAGTCCAGAAAGTGTAAGGAAAGTGGTCGTCCTAACCTTGTCGAAAGGGGGGGGGGGGGGCTAGCCTAATACAGACTGTGTATTAAATGACAAGAAAACAAAACTATAATTTCAGTCAGACGTATCATAGTCGAGAGAGAGTAGGAGAATTTGATTGGCGTAGCCTAGAGGGGAAGGGGGGGGGGGGGGTGGGCTGGCCTAAAACAGGCTATCTACTAAATCAAGAGAAGATACATTTTTAATTTCTGTCAGACAAATCAGAGTCAAGAAAGGGTAAGGAATTGTGATTGACGTAGACACGAGGGGAAGGGGGGATTCGCCAATTACAGGCTCTGTATTAAATGAAGAGAAAACAAAACTTTAAGTGCAGTCTAGAAAGAGTAAGGAAAGTGGTTGGCCTAGCCTGGGGGAAGGGGGGGGGGGCTAGCCTAATACACGCTCTGTATTAAATGAAGACAAAACAAAATTTAAGTGCACTTGGACTTATCATAGTCCAGAAAGAGGAAGGAAAGTAGTTGTACTAGCCATGTCAGAAGGGGGGGGGGGGGGGCTAGCCTAATACAGACTGTGTATTAAATGACGAAAAAACAAAAACTTCAAGTGCAGTAGGATGTATCAGTTCAGAATGAGTAAGGAAATTTGTTGGCCTAGCCATGGGGGAAGGGGGGGGGGGGTAGGGGGCCTGCCTAATACAGACTGTGTATTAAATGAAGAGAAACAAAACTATAATTTCAGTCAGACGTACCATAGTCGAGAGAGAGTAGGAGAATGTGATTGGTGTAGCCACGAGGGGAGGGGGGGGGGGCCTAATACAGGCTATCTACTAATTCAAGAGAAGATAAATTTTTAATTTCGGTCTGACAAATAAGTCAAGAAAGGGTAAGGAAATGTGATTGGCGTAGCCACGAGGGATAGGGGGGATTTGCCTCATACAGGCTCTGTATTTAATGAAGAGAAAATAAAAACTTGAAGTGCAGTAAGATGTATCAGTCCAGAAAGTGTAAGGAAAGTGGTCGTCCTATCCTTGTCGAAAGGGGGGGGGGCGGGGGGGGGGGGGCTAGCCTAATACAGACTGTGTATTAAATGACGAGAAAACAAAACTATAATTTCAGTCAGACGTATCATAGTCGAGAGAGAGTAGGAGAATTTGATTGGGGTAGCCTAGAGGGGAAGGGGGGGGGGGTGGGCTGGCCTAAAACAGACTGTGTATTAAATGACGAGAAAACAAAACTATAATTTCAGTCAGACGTATCATAGTTGAGAGAGAGTAGGAGAATGTGATTGGTGTAGCCACGAGGGGAGGGGGGGGGGGCCTAATACAGGCTATCTACTAATTCAAGAGAAGATAAATTTTTTATTTCGGTCAGACAAATCAGTCAAGAAAGGGTAAGGAAATGTGATTGGCGTAACCACGAGGGATAGGGGGGATTTGCCTCATACAGGCTCTGTATTAAATGACGAGAAAACAAAAACTTCAAGTGCAGTAGGATGTATCAGTCTAGAAAGAGTAAGGAAAGTTGTTGGCCTAGCCATGGGGGAAGGGGGGGGGGTAGGGGGCGAGCCTAATACAGACTGTGTATTAAATGAAGAGAAAACAAAACTATAATTTCAGTCAGACGTACCATAGTCGAGAGAGAGTAGGAGAATGTGATTGGTGTAGCCACGAGGGGAGGGGGGGGGGGCCTAATACAGGCTATCTACTAATTCAAGAGAAGATAAATTTTTAATTTCGGTCTGACAAATCAGTCAAGAAAGGGTAAGGAAATGTGATTGGCGTAGCCATGAGGGATAGGGGGGATTTGCCTCATACAGGCTCTGTATTTAATGAAGAGAAAATAAAAACTTGAAGTGCAGTAAGATGTATCAGTCCAGAAAGTGTAAGGAAAGTGGTCGTCCTATCCTTGTCAAAAGGGGGGGGGGGGGGGGCTAGCCTAAAACAGACTGTGTATTAAATGACGAGAAAACAAAACTATAATTTCAGTCAGACGTATCATAGTCGAGAGAGAGTAGGAGAATTTGATTGGTGTAGCCACGAGGGGAGGGGGGGGGGGCCTAATACAGGCTATCTACTAATTCAAGAGAAGACAAATTTTTAATTTCGGTCAGACAAATCAGTCAAGAAAGGGTAAGGAAATGTGATTGGCGTAGCCATGAGGGATAGGGGGGATTTGCCTCATACAGGCTCTGTATTTAATGAAGAGAAAATAAAAACTTGAAGTGCAGTAAGATGTATCAGTCCAGAAAGTGTAAGGAAAGTGGTCATCCTAACCTTGTCGAAAGGGGGGGGGGGGGCTAGCCTAATACAGACTGTGTATTAAATGACGAGAAAACAAAACTATAATTTCAGTCAGACGTATCATAGTCGAGAGAGAGAGTAGGAGAATTTGATTGGCGTAGCCTAGAGGGGAAGGGGGGGGGGTGGGCTGGCCTAAAACAGACTATGTATTAAATGACGAGAAAACAAAACTATAATTTCAGTCAGACGTATCATAGTCGAGAGAGAGTAGGAGAATTTGATTGGCGTAGCCTAGAGGGGAAGGGGGGGGGGTGGGCTGGCCTAAAACAGACTGTGTATTAAATGACGAGAAAACAAAACTATAATTTCAGTCAGACGTATCATAGTCGAGAGAGAGTAGGAGAATGTGATTGGTGTAGCCACGAGGGGAGGGGGGGGGGCCTAATACAGGCTATCTACTAATTCAAGAGAAGATAAATTTTTAATTTCGGTCAGACAAATCAGTCAAGAAAGGGTAAGGAAATGTGATTGGCGTAGCCATGAGGGATAGGGGGGATTTGCCTCATACAGGCTCTGTATTTAATGAAGAGAAAATAAAAACTTGAAGTGCAGTAAGATGTATCAGTCCAGAAAGTGTAAGGAAAGTGGTCGTCCTAACCTTGTCGAAAGGGGGGGGGGGGCGGGGGGGGGGGGGCTAGCCTAATACAGACTGTGTATTAAATGACGAGAAAACAAAACTATAATTTCAGTCAGACGTATCATAGTCGAGAGAGAGAGAGTAGGAGAATTTGATTGGCGTAGCCTAGAGGGGAAGGGGGGGGGGGGTGGGCTGGCGTAAAACAGGCTATCAAATAAATCAAGAGAAGATACATTTTTAATTTCTGTCAGACAAATCAGAGTCAAGAAAGGGTAAGGAATTGCGATTGACGTAGACACGAGGGGAAGTGGGGATTTGCCAATTACAGGCTCTGTATTAAATGAAGAGAAAACAAAACTTTTAGTGCAGTCCAGAAAGAGTAAGGAAAGTGGTTGGCCTAGCCATGGGGGAAGGGGGGGGGGGCTAGCCTAATACACGCTCTGTATTAAATGAAGACAAAACAAAATTTAAGTGCACTTGGACTTATCATAGTCCAGAAAGAGTAAGGAAAGGTGTTGTTCTAGCCATGTCAGAAGGAGGGGGGGGGGGAGGGCTAGCCTCATAGAGACTGTATTAAATGACGAGAAAACAAAAACTTCAAGTGCAGTAGGATGTATCAGTCTAGAAAGAGTAAGGAAAGTTGTTGGCCTAGCCATGGGGGGGGGGGGGGGGGCGGGGGGGGGGGTAGGGGGCTAGCCTGATACAGACTGTATTAAATGAAGAGAAAACAAAACTATAATTTCAGTCAGACGTACCATAGTCGAGAGAGAGTAGGAGAATGTGATTGGTGTAGCCACGAGGAGAGGGGGGGGGGGGCCTAATACAGGCTATCTACTAATTCAAGAGAAGATAAATTTTTAATTTCGGTCTGACAAATCAGTCAAGAAAGGGTAAGGAAATGTGATTGGCGTAGCCACGAGGGATAGGGGGGATTTGCCTCATACAGGCTCTGTATTTAATAAAGAGAAAATAAAAACTTGAAGTGCAGTAAGATGTATCAGTCCAGAAAGTGTAAGGAAAGTGGTCGTCCTAACCTTGTCGAAGGGGGGGGGGGGGCGGGGGGGCTAGCCTAATACAGACTGTGTATTAAATGACGAAAAAACAAAAACTTCAAGTGCAGTAGGATGTATCAGTTCAGAATGAGTAAGGAAAGTTGTTGGCCTAGCCATGGGGGAAGGGGGGGGGGGGTAGGGGGCCTGCCTAATACAGACTGTGTATTTAATGAAGAGAAACAAAACTATAATTTCAGTCAGACGTACCATAATCGAGAGAGAGTAGGAGAATGTGATTGGTGTAGCCACGAGGGGAGGGGGGGGGGGCCTAATACAGGCTATCTACTAATTCAAGAGAAGATAAATTTTTAATTTCGGTCAGACAAATCAGTCAAGAAAGGGTAAGGAAATGTGATTGGCGTAGCCATGAGGGATAGGGGGGATTTGCCTCATACAGGCTCTGTATTTAATGAAGAGAAAATAAAAACTTGAAGTGCAGTAAGATGTATCAGTCCAGAAAGTGTAAGGAAAGTGGTCGTCCTATCCTTGTCGAAAGGGGGGGGGGGGGGCGGGGGCTAGCCTAATACAGACTGTGTATTAAATGACGAGAAAACAAAACTATAATTTCAGTCAGACGTATCATAGTCGAGAGAGAGAGTAGGAGAATTTGATTGGCGTAGCCTAGAGGGGAAGGGGGGGGGGTGGGCTGGCCTAAAACAGACTGTGTATTAAATGACGAGAAAACAAAACTATAATTTCAGTCAGACGTATCATAGTCGAGAGAGAGTAGGAGAATTTGATTGGTGTAGCCACGAGGGGAGGGGGGGGGGGGCCTAATACAGGCTATCTACTAATTCAAGAGAAGATAAAATTTTTATTTCGGTCTGACAAATCAGTCAAGAAAGGGTAAGGAAATGTGATTGGCGTAGCCATGAGGGATAGGGGGGATTTGCCTCATACAGGCTCTGTATTTAATGAAGAGAAAATAAAAACTTGAAGTGCAGTAAGATGTATCAGTCCAGAAAGTGTAAGGAAAGTGGTCGTCCTAACCTTGTCGAAAGGGGGGGGGGGGCGGGGGGGGGGGGGCTAGCCTAATACAGACTGTGTATTAAATGACGAGAAAACAAAACTATAATTTCAGTCAGACGTATCATAGTCGAGAGAGAGAGTAGGAGAATTTGATTGGCGTAGCCTAGAGGGGAAGGGGGGGGGTGGGCTGGCCTAAAACAGGCTATCTACTAAATCAAGAGAAGATACATTTTTAATTTCTGTCAGACAAATCAGAGTCAAGAAAGGGTAAGGAATTGCGATTGACGTAGACACGAGGGGAAGGGGGGATTTGCCAATTACAGGCTCTGTATTAAATGAAGAGAAAACAAAACTTTTAGTGCAGTCCAGAAAGAGTAAGGAAAGTGGTTGGCCTAGCCATGGGGGAAGGGGGGGGGGGGCTAGCCTAATACACGCTCTGTATTAAATGAAGACAAAACAAAATTTAAGTGCACTTGGACTTATCATAGTCCAGAAAGAGTAAGGAAAGGTGTTGTTCTAGCCATGTCAGAAGGAGGGGGGGGGGGGGGGAGGGCTAGCCTCATAGAGACTGTATTAAATGACGAGAAAACAAAAACTTCAAGTGCAGTAGGATGTATCAGTCTAGAAAGAGTAAGGAAAGTTGTTGGCCTAGCCATGGGGGAAGGGGGGAGGGGGGGGGGGGTAGGGGGCGAGCCTAATACAGACTGTGTATTAAATGAAGAGAAAACAAAACTATAATTTCAGTCAGACGTATCATAGTCGAGAGAGAGAGTAGGAGAATTTGATTGGCGTAGCCTAGAGGGGAAGGGGGGGGGGGGGGTGGGCTGGCCTAAAACAGACTGTGTATTAAATGACGAGAAAACAAAACTATAATTTCAGTCAGACGTATCATAGTCGAGAGAGAGTAGGAGAATTTGATTGGCGTAGCCTAGAGGGGAAGGGGGGGGGGGTGGGCTGGCCTAAAACAGACTGTGTATTAAATGACGAGAAAACAAAACTATAATTTCAGTCAGACGTATCATAGTCGAGAGAGAGTAGGAGAATTTGATTGGTGTAGCCACGAGGGGAGGGGGGGGGGGGCCTAATACAAGCTATCTACTAATTCAAGAGAAGACAAATTTTTATTTTCGGTCAGACAAATCAGTCAAGAAAGGGTAAGGAAATGTGATTGGCGTAGCCATGAGGGATAGGGGGGATTTGCCTCATACAGGCTCTGTATTTAATGAAGAGAAAATAAAAACTTGAAGTGCAGTAAGATGTATCAGTCCAGAAAGTGTAAGGAAAGTGGTCGTCCTAACCTTGTCGAAAGGGGGGGGGGGGGCTAGCCTAATACAGACTGTGTATTAAATGACAAGAAAACAAAACTATAATTTCAGTCAGACGTATCATAGTCGAGAGAGAGTAGGAGAATTTGATTGGCGTAGCCTAGAGGGGAAGGGGGGGGGGGGGTGGGCTGGCCTAAAACAGGCTATCTACTAAATCAAGAGAAGATACATTTTTAATTTCTGTCAGACAAATCAGAGTCAAGAAAGGGTAAGGAATTGTGATTGACGTAGACACGAGGGGAAGGGGGGATTCGCCAATTACAGGCTCTGTATTAAATGAAGAGAAAACAAAACTTTAAGTGCAGTCTAGAAAGAGTAAGGAAAGTGGTTGGCCTAGCCTGGGGGAAGGGGGGGGGCTAGCCTAATACACGCTCTGTATTAAATGAAGACAAAACAAAATTTAAGTGCACTTGGACTTATCATAGTCCAGAAAGAGGAAGGAAAGTAGTTGTACTAGCCATGTCAGAAGGGGGGGGGGGGGGGGGGGGGCTAGCCTAATACAGACTGTGTATTAAATGACGAAAAAACAAAAACTTCAAGTGCAGTAGGATGTATCAGTTCAGAATGAGTAAGGAAATTTGTTGGCCTAGCCATGGGGGAAGGGGGGGGGGGGTAGGGGGCCTGCCTAATACAGACTGTGTATTAAATGAAGAGAAACAAAACTATAATTTCAGTCAGACGTACCATAGTCGAGAGAGAGTAGGAGAATGTGATTGGTGTAGCCACGAGGGGAGGGGGGGGGGGGGCCTAATACAGGCTATCTACTAATTCAAGAGAAGATAAATTTTTAATTTCGGTCTGACAAATAAGTCAAGAAAGGGTAAGGAAATGTGATTGGCGTAGCCACGAGGGATAGGGGGGATTTGCCTCATACAGGCTCTGTATTTAATGAAGAGAAAATAAAAACTTGAAGTGCAGTAAGATGTATCAGTCCAGAAAGTGTAAGGAAAGTGGTCGTCCTATCCTTGTCGAAAGGGGGGGGGGGGCGGGGGGGGGGGGGGGGCTAGCCTAATACAGACTGTGTATTAAATGACGAGAAAACAAAACTATAATTTCAGTCAGACGTATCATAGTCGAGAGAGAGTAGGAGAATTTGATTGGGGTAGCCTAGAGGGGAAGGGGGGGGGGGGGGGGTGGGCTGGCCTAAAACAGACTGTGTATTAAATGACGAGAAAACAAAACTATAATTTCAGTCAGACGTATCATAGTCGAGAGAGAGTAGGAGAATGTGATTGGTGTAGCCACGAGGGGAGGGGGGGGGCCTAATACAGGCTATCTACTAATTCAAGAGAAGATAAATTTTTTATTTCGGTCAGACAAATCAGTCAAGAAAGGGTAAGGAAATGTGATTGGCGTAACCACGAGGGATAGGGGGGATTTGCCTCATACAGGCTCTGTATTAAATGACGAGAAAACAAAAACTTCAAGTGCAGTAGGATGTATCAGTCTAGAAAGAGTAAGGAAAGTTGTTGGCCTAGCCATGGGGGAAGGGGGGGGGGTAGGGGGCGAGCCTAATACAGACTGTGTATTAAATGAAGAGAAAACAAAACTATAATTTCAGTCAGACGTACCATAGTCGAGAGAGAGTAGGAGAATGTGATTGGTGTAGCCACGAGGGGAGGGGGGGGGGGGCCCAATACAGGCTATCTACTAATTCAAGAGAAGACAAATTTTTAATTTCGGTCAGACAAATCAGTCAAGAAAGGGTAAGGAAATGTGATTGGCGTAGCCATGAGGGATAGGGGGGATTTGCCTCATACAGGCTCTGTATTTAATGAAGAGAAAATAAAAACTTGAAGTGCAGTAAAGATGTATCAGTCCAGAAAGTGTAAGGAAAGTGGTCGTCCTAACCTTGTCGAAGGGGGGGGGGGGTGGGCTGGCCTAAAACAGACTGTGTATTAAATGACGAGAAAACAAAACTATAATTTCAGTCAGACGTATCATAGTCGAGAGAGAGAGTAGGAGAATTTGATTGGCGTAGCCTAGAGGGGAAGGGGGGGGGGTGGGCTGGCCTAAAACAGACTGTGTATTAAATGACGAGAAAACAAAACTATAATTTCAGTCAGACGTATCATAGTCGAGAGAGAGTAGGAGAATTTGATTGGTGTAGCCACGAGGGGAGGGGGGGGGGGCCCTAATACAGGCTATCTACTAATTCAAGAGAAGATAAATTTTTAATTTCGGTCTGACAAATCAGTCAAGAAAGGGTAAGGAAATGTGATTGGCGTAGCCATGAGGGATAGGGGGGATTTGCCTCATACAGGCTCTGTATTTAATGAAGAGAAAAAAAAAACTTGAAGTGCAGTAAGATGTATCAGTCCAGAAAGTGTAAGGAAAGTGGTCGTCCTAACCTTGTTGAAAGGGGGGGGGGCGGGGGGGGGGGGGCTAGCCTAATACAGACTGTGTATTAAATGACGAGAAAACAAAACTATAATTTCAGTCAGACGTATCATAGTCGAGAGAGAGAGTAGGAGAATTTGATTGGCGTAGCCTAGAGGGGAAGGGGGGGGGGGTGGGCTGGCCTAAAACAGACCGTGTATTAAATGACGAGAAAACAAAACTATAATTTCAGTCAGACGTATCATAGTCGAGAGAGAGAGTAGGAGAATTTGATTGGCGTAGCCTAGAGGGGAAGGGGGGGGGGGTGGGCTGGCCTAAAACAGGCTATCTACTAAATCAAGAGAAGATACATTTTTAATTTCTGTCAGACAAATCAGAGTCAAGAAAGGGTAAGGAATTGCGATTGACGTAGACACGAGGGGAAGGGGGGATTTGCCAATTACAGGCTCTGTATTAAATGAAGAGAAAACAAAACTTTTAGTGCAGTCCAGAAAGAGTAAGGAAAGTGGTTGGCCTAGCCATGGGGGAAGGGGGGGGGGGCTAGCCTAATACACGCTCTGTATTAAATGAAGACAAAACAAAATTTAAGTGCACTTGGACTTATCATAGTCCAGAAAGAGTAAGGAAAGGTGTTGTTCTAGCCATGTCAGAAGGAGGGGGGGGGGGGGAGGGCTAGCCTCATAGAGACTGTATTAAATGACGAGAAAACAAAAACTTCAAGTGCAGTAGGATGTATCAGTCTAGAAAGAGTAAGGAAAGTTGTTGGCCTAGCCATGGGGGAAGGGGGGAGGGGGGGGGGGGGTAGGGGGCGAGCCTAATACAGACTGTGTATTAAATGAAGAGAAAACAAAACTATAATTTCAGTCAGACGTATCATAGTCGAGAGAGAGAGTAGGAGAATTTGATTGGCGTAGCCTAGAGGGGAAGGGGGGGGGTGGGCTGGCCTAAAACAGACTGTGTATTAAATGACGAGAAAACAAAACTATAATTTCAGTCAGACGTATCATAGTCGAGAGAGAGTAGGAGAATTTGATTGGCGTAGCCTAGAGGGGAAGGGGGGGGGGGGGTGGGCTGGCCTAAAACAGACTGTGTATTAAATGACGAGAAAACAAAACTATAATTTCAGTCAGACGTATCATAGTCGAGAGAGAGTAGGAGAATTTGATTGGTGTAGCCACGAGGGGAGGGGGGGGGGGCCTAATACAGGCTATCTACTAATTCAAGACAAGACAAATTTTTATTTTCGGTCAGACAAATCAGTCAAGAAAGGGTAAGGAAATGTGATTGGCGTAGCCATGAGGGATAGGGGGGATTTGCCTCATACAGGCTCTGTATTTAATGAAGAGAAAATAAAAACTTGAAGTGCAGTAAGATGTATCAGTCCAGAAAGTGTAAGGAAAGTGGTCGTCCTAACCTTGTCGAAAGGGGGGGGGGGCTAGCCTAATACAGACTGTGTATTAAATGACAAGAAAACAAAACTATAATTTCAGTCAGACGTATCATAGTCGAGAGAGAGAGTAGGAGAATTTGATTGGCGTAGCCTAGAGGGGAAGGGGGGGGGGTGGGCTGGCCTAAAACAGACTGTGTATTAAATGACGAGAAAACAAAACTATAATTTCAGTCAGACGTATCATAGTCGAGAGAGAGTAGGAGAATTTGATTGGTGTAGCCACGAGGGGAGGGGGGGGGGGCCCTAATACAGGCTATCTACTAATTCAAGAGAAGATAAATTTTTAATTTCGGTCTGACAAATCAGTCAAGAAAGGGTAAGGAAATGTGATTGGCGTAGCCATGAGGGATAGGGGGGATTTGCCTCATACAGGCTCTGTATTTAATGAAGAGAAAAAAAAAACTTGAAGTGCAGTAAGATGTATCAGTCCAGAAAGTGTAAGGAAAGTGGTCGTCCTAACCTTGTTGAAAGGGGGGGGGGCGGGGGGGGGGGGGGGGGGCTAGCCTAATACAGACTGTGTATTAAATGACGAGAAAACAAAACTATAATTTCAGTCAGACGTATCATAGTCGAGAGAGAGAGTAGGAGAATTTGATTGGCGTAGCCTAGAGGGGAAGGGGGGGGGGTGGGCTGGCCTAAAACAGACCGTGTATTAAATGACGAGAAAACAAAACTATAATTTCAGTCAGACGTATCATAGTCGAGAGAGAGAGTAGGAGAATTTGATTGGCGTAGCCTAGAGGGGAAGGGGGGGGGTGGGCTGGCCTAAAACAGGCTATCTACTAAATCAAGAGAAGATACATTTTTAATTTCTGTCAGACAAATCAGAGTCAAGAAAGGGTAAGGAATTGCGATTGACGTAGACACGAGGGGAAGGGGGGATTTGCCAATTACAGGCTCTGTATTAAATGAAGAGAAAACAAAACTTTTAGTGCAGTCCAGAAAGAGTAAGGAAAGTGGTTGGCCTAGCCATGGGGGAAGGGGGGGGGGCTAGCCTAATACACGCTCTGTATTAAATGAAGACAAAACAAAATTTAAGTGCACTTGGACTTATCATAGTCCAGAAAGAGTAAGGAAAGGTGTTGTTCTAGCCATGTCAGAAGGAGGGGGGGGGGGGGGGAGGGCTAGCCTCATAGAGACTGTATTAAATGACGAGAAAACAAAAACTTCAAGTGCAGTAGGATGTATCAGTCTAGAAAGAGTAAGGAAAGTTGTTGGCCTAGCCATGGGGGAAGGGGGGAGGGGGGGGGGGGTAGGGGGCGAGCCTAATACAGACTGTGTATTAAATGAAGAGAAAACAAAACTATAATTTCAGTCAGACGTATCATAGTCGAGAGAGAGAGTAGGAGAATTTGATTGGCGTAGCCTAGAGGGGAAGGGGGGGGGGTGGGCTGGCCTAAAACAGACTGTGTATTAAATGACGAGAAAACAAAACTATAATTTCAGTCAGACGTATCATAGTCGAGAGAGAGTAGGAGAATTTGATTGGCGTAGCCTAGAGGGGAAGGGGGGGGGGTGGGCTGGCCTAAAACAGACTGTGTATTAAATGACGAGAAAACAAAACTATAATTTCAGTCAGACGTATCATAGTCGAGAGAGAGTAGGAGAATTTGATTGGTGTAGCCACGAGGGGAGGGGGGGGGGGCCTAATACAGGCTATCTACTAATTCAAGACAAGACAAATTTTTATTTTCGGTCAGACAAATCAGTCAAGAAAGGGTAAGGAAATGTGATTGGCGTAGCCATGAGGGATAGGGGGGATTTGCCTCATACAGGCTCTGTATTTAATGAAGAGAAAATAAAAACTTGAAGTGCAGTAAGATGTATCAGTCCAGAAAGTGTAAGGAAAGTGGTCGTCCTAACCTTGTCGAAAGGGGGGGGGGGCTAGCCTAATACAGACTGTGTATTAAATGACAAGAAAACAAAACTATAATTTCAGTCAGACGTATCATAGTCGAGAGAGAGTAGGAGAATTTGATTGGCGTAGCCTAGAGGGGAAGGGGGGGGGTGGGCTGGCCTAAAACAGGCTATCTACTAAATCAAGAGAAGATACATTTTTAATTTCTGTCAGACAAATCAGAGTCAAGAAAGGGTAAGGAATTGTGATTGACGTAGACACGAGGGGAAGGGGGGATTCGCCAATTACAGGCTCTGTATTAAATGAAGAGAAAACAAAACTTTAAGTGCAGTCTAGAAAGAGTAAGGAAAGTGGTTGGCCTAGCCTGGGGGAAGGGGGGGGGGGGGCTAGCCTAATACACGCTCTGTATTAAATGAAGACAAAACAAAATTTAAGTGCACTTGGACTTATCATAGTCCAGAAAGAGGAAGGAAAGTAGTTGTACTAGCCATGTCAGAAGGGGGGGGGGGGGGCTAGCCTAATACAGACTGTGTATTAAATGACGAAAAAACAAAAACTTCAAGTGCAGTAGGATGTATCAGTTCAGAATGAGTAAGGAAATTTGTTGGCCTAGCCATGGGGGAAGGGGGGGGGGTAGGGGGCCTGCCTAATACAGACTGTGTATTAAATGAAGAGAAACAAAACTATAATTTCAGTCAGACGTACCATAGTCGAGAGAGAGTAGGAGAATGTGATTGGTGTAGCCACGAGGGGAGGGGGGGGGGGCCTAATACAGGCTATCTACTAATTCAAGAGAAGATAAATTTTTAATTTCGGTCTGACAAATAAGTCAAGAAAGGGTAAGGAAATGTGATTGGCGTAGCCACGAGGGATAGGGGGGATTTGCCTCATACAGGCTCTGTATTTAATGAAGAGAAAATAAAAACTTGAAGTGCAGTAAGATGTATCAGTCCAGAAAGTGTAAGGAAAGTGGTCGTCCTATCCTTGTCGAAAGGGGGGGGGGGGGCGGGGGGGGGGGGGGCTAGCCTAATACAGACTGTGTATTAAATGACGAGAAAACAAAACTATAATTTCAGTCAGACGTATCATAGTCGAGAGAGAGTAGGAGAATTTGATTGGGGTAGCCTAGAGGGGAAGGGGGGGGGGTGGGCTGGCCTAAAACAGACTGTGTATTAAATGACGAGAAAACAAAACTATAATTTCAGTCAGACGTATCATAGTCGAGAGAGAGTAGGAGAATGTGATTGGTGTAGCCACGAGGGGAGGGGGGGGGGGGCCTAATACAGGCTATCTACTAATTCAAGAGAAGACAAATTTTTAATTTCGGTCAGACAAATCAGTCAAGAAAGGGTAAGGAAATGTGATTGGCGTAGCCATGAGGGATAGGGGGGATTTGCCTCATACAGGCTCTGTATTTAATGAAGAGAAAATAAAAACTTGAAGTGCAGTAAGATGTATCAGTCCAGAAAGTGTAAGGAAAGTGGTCGTCCTAACCTTGTCGAAGGGGGGGGGGGGGGGGTGGGCTGGCCTAAAACAGACTGTGTATTAAATGACGAGAAAACAAAACTATAATTTCAGTCAGACGTATCATAGTCGAGAGAGAGAGTAGGAGAATTTGATTGGCGTAGCCTAGAGGGGAAGGGGGGGGTGGGCTGGCCTAAAACAGACTGTGTATTAAATGACGAGAAAACAAAACTACATGTATAATTTCAGTCAGACGTATCATAGTCGAGAGAGAGTAGGAGAATTTGATTGGTGTAGCCACGAGGGGAGGGGGGGGGGCCTAATACAGGCTATCTACTAATTCAAGAGAAGATAAATTTTTAATTTCGGTCTGACAAATCAGTCAAGAAAGGGTAAGGAAATGTGATTGGCGTAACCACGAGGGATAGGGGGGATTTGCCTCATACAGGCTCTGTATTAAATGACGAGAAAACAAAAACTTCAAGTGCAGTAGGATGTATCAGTCTAGAAAGAGTAAGGAAAGTTGTTGGCCTAGCCATGGGGGAAGGGGGGGGGGGGGTAGGGGGCGAGCCTAATACAGACTGTGTATTAAATGAAGAGAAAACAAAACTATAATTTCAGTCAGACGTACCATAGTCGAGAGAGAGTAGGAGAATGTGATTGGTGTAGCCACGAGGGGAGGGGGGGGGGGGGGCCCAATACAGGCTATCTACTAATTCAAGAGAAGACAAATTTTTAATTTCGGTCAGACAAATCAGTCAAGAAAGGGTAAGGAAATGTGATTGGCGTAGCCATGAGGGATAGGGGGGATTTGCCTCATACAGGCTCTGTATTTAATGAAGAGAAAATAAAAACTTGAAGTGCAGTAAAGATGTATCAGTCCAGAAAGTGTAAGGAAAGTGGTCGTCCTAACCTTGTCGAAGGGGGGGGGGGGTGGGCTGGCCTAAAACAGACTGTGTATTAAATGACGAGAAAACAAAACTATAATTTCAGTCAGACGTATCATAGTCGAGAGAGAGAGTAGGAGAATTTGATTGGCGTAGCCTAGAGGGGAAGGGGGGGGGGGGGTGGGCTGGCCTAAAACAGACTGTGTATTAAATGACGAGAAAACAAAACTATAATTTCAGTCAGACGTATCATAGTCGAGAGAGAGTAGGAGAATTTGATTGGTGTAGCCACGAGGGGAGGGGGGGGGGGCCTAATACAGGCTATCTACTAATTCAAGAGAAGATAAATTTTTAATTTCGGTCTGACAAATCAGTCAAGAAAGGGTAAGGAAATGTGATTGGCGTAGCCATGAGGGATAGGGGGGATTTGCCTCATACAGGCTCTGTATTTAATGAAGAGAAAAAAAAAACTTGAAGTGCAGTAAGATGTATCAGTCCAGAAAGTGTAAGGAAAGTGGTCGTCCTAACCTTGTTGAAAGGGGGGGGGGCGGGGGGGGGGGGGCTAGCCTAATACAGACTGTGTATTAAATGACGAGAAAACAAAACTATAATTTCAGTCAGACGTATCATAGTCGAGAGAGAGAGTAGGAGAATTTGATTGGCGTAGCCTAGAGGGGAAGGGGGGGGGGGGGTGGGCTGGCCTAAAACAGACCGTGTATTAAATGACGAGAAAACAAAACTATAATTTCAGTCAGACGTATCATAGTCGAGAGAGAGTAGGAGAATTTGATTGGCGTAGCCTAGAGGGGAAGGGGGGGGGTGGGCTGGCCTAAAACAGACCGTGTATTAAATGACGAGAAAACAAAACTATAATTTCAGTCAGACGTATCATAGTCGAGAGAGAGTAGGAGAATTTGATTGGTGTAGCCACGAGGGGAGGGGGGGGGGGGGGGGGCCTAATCCAGGCTATCTACTAATTCAAGAGAAGACAAATTTTTAATTTCGGTCAGACAAATCAGTCAAGAAAGGGTAAGGAAATGTGATTGGCGTAGCCACGAGGGATAGGGGGGATTTGCCTCATACAGGCTCTGTATTTAATGAAGAGAAAATAAAAACTTGAAGTGCAGTAAGATGTATCAGTCCAGAAAGTGTAAGGAAAGTGGTCGTCCTAACCTTGTCGAAAGGGGGGGGGGGGGGCCTAATACAGGCTATCTACTAATTCAAGAGAAGATAAATTTTTAATTTCTGTCAGACAAATCAGAGTCAAGAAAGGGTAAGGAATTGTGATTGACGTAGACACAAGGGGAAGGGGGGATTTGCCAATTACAGGCTCTGTATTAAATGAAGAGAAAACAAAACTTTAAGTGCAGTCCAGAAAGAGTGAGGAAAGTGGTTGGCCTAGCCATGGGGGAAGGGGGGGGGGGCTAGCCTAATACACGCTCTGTATTAAATGAAGACAAAACAAAATTTAAGTGCACTTGGACTTATCATAGTCCAGAAAGAGTAAGGAAAGGTGTTGTTCTAGCCATGTCAGAAGGAGGGGGGGGGGGGGAAGGCTAGCCTCATAGAGACTGTGTATTAAATGACGAGAAAACAAAAACTTCAAGTGCAGTAGGATGTATCAGTCTAGAAAGAGTAAGGAAAGTTGTTGGCCTAGCCATGGGGGAAGGGGGGGGGGGTAGGGGGCTAGCCTAATACACACTGTGTATTAAATGAAGAGAAAACAAAACTATAATTTCAGTCAGACGTACCATAGTCGAGAGAGAGTAGGAGAATGTGATTGGTGTAGCCACGAGGGGAGGGGGGGGGGCCTAATACAGGCTATCTACTAATTCAAGAGAAGATAATTTTTTAATTTCGGTCAGACAAATCAGTCAAGAAAGGGTAAGGAAATGTGATTGGCGTAGCCACGAGGGATAGGGGGGATTTGCCTCATACTGTACAGGCTCTGTATTTAATGAAGAAAAACAAAAACTTGAAGTGCAGTAAGATGTATCAGTCCAGAAAGTGTAAGGAAAGTGGTCGTCCTAACCTTGTCGAAAGGGGAGGGGCGGGGGGGGGGGGGGGGGGGGGGGGGCTAGCCTAATACAGGCTATCTACTAAATCAAGAGAAGATACATTTTTAATTTCTGTCAGACAAATCAGAGTCAAGAAAGGGTAAGGAATTGTGATTGACGTAGACACGAGGGGAAGGGGGGATTTGCCAATTACAGGCTCTGTATTAAATGAAGAGAAAACAAAACTTTAAGTGCAGTCCAGAAAGAGTGAGGAAAGTGGTTGGCCTAGCCATGGGGGAAGGGGGGGGGGCAGCCTAATACACGCTCTGTATTAAATGAAGACAAAACAAAATTTAAGTGCATTTGGACTTATCATAGTCCAGAAAGAGTAAGGAAAGGTGTTGTTCTAGCCATGTCAGAAGGAGGGGGGGGGGAAGGGCTAGCCTCATAGAGACTGTGTATTAAATGACGAGAAAACAAAAACTTCAAGTGCAGTAGGATGTATCAGTCTAGAAAGAGTAAGGAAAGTTGTTGGCCTAGCCATGGGGGAAGGGGGGGGGGTAGGGGGCTAGCCTAATACACACTGTGTATTAAATGAAGAGAAAACAAAACTATAATTTCAGTCAGACGTACCATAGTCGAGAGAGAGTAGGAGAATGTGATTGGTGTAGCCACGAGGGGAGGGGGGGGGGGGCCTTATACAGGCTATCTACTAATTCAAGAGAAGATAAATTTTTAATTTCGGTCAGACAAATCAGTCAAGAAAAGGTAAGGAAATGTAATTGGCGTAGCCACGAGGGATAGGGGCGATTTGCCTCATACAGGCTCTGTATTTAATGAAGAGAAAAAAAAAACTTGAAGTGCAGTAAGATGTAGATCTAGTCTAGACCTCTAGATCTATCAGTCCAGAAAGTGTAAGGAAAGTGGTCGTCCTATCCTTGTCGAAAGGGGGGGGGGGGGCTAGCCTAATACAGACTGTGTATTAAATGACGAGAAAACAAAACTATAATTTCAGTCAGACGTATCATAGTCGAGAGAGAGTAGGAGAATTTGATTGGCGTAGCCTAGAGGGGAAGGGGGGGGGGGGGTGGGCTGGCCTAAAACAGACTGTGTATTCAGGGAATAATTTCCAGCCAAAAATTTGCATAGCAAATCTGCTACACAAAATAATTTTTGCATAGCAGTTGAATGAACTTGTATAGCAATTTTTTTTTCATGTTATAAATTACAGTGCAAAAACAATGACGTCACAACATCTGGTCATGAATGCATACTTACTACATTTTATGTAGACCTCTCTACATTGATTCTGGTGTAATCTCCCAGCACTTTCTTCATACTCGATCCATTCCCTTTTCTGGTCTAAATCCTTAATCCAACCTTCCACAGTAACTACACGAATTGACACCATGTTTTGAAAATGACAAAAATATCGGTCCAACAATAAATCCGGAGACGAGTCGAGTCTTAAATCCAAATAAATCCAGTAACTTTGAATCGTATCGAGGGTAAACAACAACACGTAGTATTAGCTCGCACATGAGCGCGATTGAGCCTGCCCTGGATATATAATTAGTTCACCACGTGCGTGCATTGTTGTCTGCATCGCAACAACACTCACGGCTAAAAGGTGACCGTAGACACTCATCGCCGATAGTGCGCTATGTAGGTGTGTGTAGCTTCACGGTTAGAAAGTGACTGTAGTACGCTTAGCGCTCAGTGCTGGCCAGCCTGGCCTAGCCAAGCCTGCCTGGGATATATGGATCGGATATCGGAGCGTCGAGGGTGTATGTAGTTTGTGGATTGGCGGTCTGTGTATATGAATGTACGTTTCGCTTGCATCGCAGCAATTGCGATTCATGAAAAAAGATGCGTCGCAAATGGCTGAAAATACATCGCGAATTGCGATGCGATACCGGGAAAATTATTCCCTGGAATGACGAGAAAACAAAACTATAATTTCAGTCAGACGTATCATAGTCGAGAGAGAGTAGGAGAATGTGATTGGTGTAGCCACGAGGGGAGGGGGGGGGGGCCTAATACAGGCTATCTACTAATTCAAGAGAAGATAAATTTTTAATTTCGGTCAGACAAATCAATCAAGAAAGGGTAAGGAAATGTGATTGGCGTAGCCACGAGGGATAGGGGGGATTTGCCTCATACAGGCTCTGTATTTAATGAAGAGAAAATAAAAACTTGAAGTGCAGTAAGATGTATCAGTCCAGAAAGTGTAAGGAAAGTGGTCGTCCTAACCTTGTCGAAAGGGGGGGGGGCCTAATACAGGCTATCTACTAATTCAAGAGAAGATAAATTTTTGATTTCTGTCAGACAAATCAGAGTCAAGAAAGGGTAAGGAATTGTGATTGACGTAGACACAAGGGGAAGGGGGGATTTGCCAATTACAGGCTCTGTATTAAATGAAGAGAAAACAAAACTTTAAGTGCAGTCCAGAAAAGTTTTTACTTTTTCAGCCTGCCTATGGAGATTGCACTGTTTTTCCCCTTTTTTGTCGGGTTTCGCTCAGTCAACCAGTCGGCAAATCTTACACGAGTGACGTATAAAAAATCTTCGGACGGATTCAGAAACCTTGACATCCCACCTTTACGTTGGTATCAAGCGCGGATCCAGGGGGGGGGGGGGCCGAGCGGGCCTTGGCCCCCCCCCCCCCCCCCCGCAAAAAAAAAAAAAAAAAAAAAAAAGAGAGAGAAGAAAGGAAAAGAAGGGAAAGGGAAAGAGGAGAGAAGGGAAAGAAAGAAGAGGAAGAAAAAAAGAAAAGGGGGAAGAAGGAGATCGGGGGGCCGAAAGGGCCTTGCCTCCCAGGCTGTTGACCCCCCCCCCCCCCAATCAAAAAAATA